>LUCW03001985.1:0-32900 GCA_001586965.3 Sphaeroforma sirkka | reverse complement strand
CGTAAAACGACCCACTGCCGTGTATATGCTGTGCGGGTTGGGCAGAATAGTAGCCACGGTCAAAAAAACACATATCACCGGATGATACAAATCTTGATATGAACGCGGAACGTTCATTGTGGGAGGAAAATACACGCGAATCTACATTAATTTCATTATTACAATCATAAATGGTACTAACTAGAGCATGTGGGTGAGTCTTACCACCACGGGAAATGGCAAATGAATGTTTGAGTCGTGGACCAATTCTGACGAATGAGCTATCGACGGCAAATGTTCGCATTACAGCTGGGTGTTGCGGTACTGGTTGTGAATTTTGAACGATCTGATCCGATTACATTGAGGTGAGTTCGATTCAATTGCGTTGAACCATCAAAACATGTGCAGCTGAGATGTTTTGATAACCCAGGCAGTGCTGCTCTGTTCACCGGTTACCCTGTGATTTTGTTATCGCGTAGTGCATAGCAACATACCGAATGTTGAAATTTTGCGTTTCCGCTGCATCCAATCAAAGTTTATCTACTGAATACGCATATTTTTTTCAAATCGTCGAAGTGAATACATTTTCAAATCTAACTACAAAATTCTTTAAGCTAATCCACTAACCGAACAGCATTGTATCCTCGTGGTGGTCCGGGGCAGTCAACACCAACACGGCCGCAAGACTCTAATACTACTACTACTAGTACTACTACTGCTACCGCTACTGGGCACTGACTAATCGATCGCGTGCACAGGAGCGGCAATCGTCGAAATGCCGCGCCTTGGACTCGGTGTGTACGCCGGACAAAGAGGCCAAGGGGCTGGACGTGGGCTTTGAGTAGAGTACTGAAATACTACATCATGGCCGAGCTTTCAGCAGCCCCATGACCAGGGGCGAGTACGACTGGACCACCCCCTCGAAAAGGAATCCGGTCGGCGCCAAGTCCCGTGGCCGATGACCAATGGTCGTGCGGACCAGGACCAAAGTTGCACCAACTCTACCCAGCGGCGGAAGTTCCCGGACCCTCGATCAAGACGCCGTTTGGGGATGTGGCGCTCCTGGAACGCGTGAAACAGTACAATGTGCAGTACGTGTTTGCGAACCAGCAGCGGGAGGACCCGAACTGGGACTTTCAGGCCGTAGCGGCGGTGATGCAGACGTGATAAAATAATAATAATAATAATAATAATAATAATAACTATTATTATTATTAAAAAAACAAAAAAAAACTGTATTTAAAAACATGAGCGCAAAACAATAATTCTCATCATTGTCGGACTGCTGGTCCTAGGAGTGCTTTTGTTGTGGGTATGAGATCCCACGTGCTGACGCGACCACGACGACTGCGCAGGATGAATATATAGAAAATCTGAAGAAATCGCCCGAAACACCAGAAGAAGCCTGACCCGATTTATGAACCTGATTTATGAACCTGATTTATGAACCTGATTTATAAACCTGATTTATGAACCTGATTTATGAACCTGATTTATGAACCTGATTTATGAACCTGATTTATGAACCTGATTTATGAACCTGATTTATGAACCTGATAAAGAAATTATAGGTAGAAAACGCGCCCCGATTTCCAGTAATACGTTTTACCCGGAATCCACGTCGGTTTGCATTTTGTGGACGGCATAACGATTTGAACCACAGGAACTCCGTCCAAAGTGTCCGTAAACCCCATGCCAGTTGTTTGCTGTGTTATCGGATGCATTTTGTTCCAATATGCTTTTATTTTTTCATCTTTGTTTATCCGACCTGTGCCGGTCATGGTCATACTACAACCCGTTGTACCCATTAGCGGAGTAGGTGTTGGTGTTGGTTTTCGGTGTTGGTGTTGCTGTTGTTGTAGTTTCTGTTGCTGTTGTTGTAGTTTCTGTTGTTGTAGTTTCTGTTGTTGTTTCCGATTCTGTTGTTGTAGTTTCTGTTGTTGTTTCCGATTCTGTTGCTGTAGTTTCTGTTGCTGTGTCTGATTCTGTTGCTGTTTCTGGGTTGGGACATTGTTTATGGCATGAAAATTGTCGGATCACCAGCTTCCCACAGTGCAAGCTTGGATGTTCGAAACCGAGATTCGTTATTGTCGGATTTCCAAAATATTTGGATGTAGAATATGACATGTATAATTGCCACAACGACCAAAAAAAAAAAGTGATGGCGCGCAACGGATTCATTTTATTTCTTATAAGTAAAAAAAAAGAGATGTGGGACGTAGTCGCAATTTTAATGTCGATCGCGATAATATTGGCGTTCCACTTACGAGTTTATACCGAAGGACAAACCAAAAATGTTGAAAATAGGTACCGCTCCTCGACGACTGCGCAGTACGTATGCAACACCGTGGATGCGACAGACCACCTTACGTACCGCAACTAAGCGCTTAGGGTTTTATAAAGCACCCGTCCTTAAGGTGTCCGGCGATCTTGTAATGAAAAAAAATCTAAAATGTGTGAGACAGTAGTAGTAGTAGTAGTAGTAGTAGTAGAAGAAGAATAAACGACTTGAAATTTTTTTTGCGAACGCGAGTTTAAAAAAAAACTGTATTTAAAAACATGAATGCAAAGATGATAATCCCCATCATTGTCGGACTGCTGATCCTAGCACTTTTGTTCTCGGCCTGAGATCCTACGTGCTGCACTTTCGGGCAGGATAAACATTTCCTGCAGCATATCAAACGGAGTGGCTCCTGACTTGGTGCAGCACACCGGCACTGTACTGCCGGCACGTCATAAAGGTCCATTTTCCTCCCGTCATAAAAGGTCCCGTACTGATAAGCATTGAGCTGCCTGGTCGAGAGTCGGTCGAGAACACGCCAATGGTCTCCAGACGCCTGCACTCTTCGCGAAACTGCGCAGATAAATCCAGTGCACCAAGGATGTGTTACCCGGCCAAAGTACCTTGAAACTGCCCTCGGGACACTTTCAACGTACACTAGGTCGGATGCGTTGATCTTTATGCAAGAGCGCTGTGAGCAGCTAGACCTGTACAGACACGCTAACTGGGGTGTCGTCGCGGGGAGACACGTGAGTCGCGGGGAAATGGTGGCCCGGGCCGTTGCCCATGGCCTGTTCAACCACGGCGCGACGACACTATTCATCGCTACAGCACACTGACGTGTGTGTTGATTGATCACATGCTTGATAAGCACCTGATTTATATACCCGATTTATATACCTGATTTTAAATAAACCTGATTTATATACCTGATTTTAATAAACCTGATTTATATACCTGATTTTAATAAACCTGATTTATATACCCGATTTTAATATACTCGATTTATGAACCTGATTTATATACCCGATTTATACAGTGGCGAGCCGGGCCATACCCCCCAGGGGGCGCAGCGTAGTATCTGGGAACAAACATACAATGTGGCAAATATCATTTTACCCCCCTGACTTGTGAAGAACAACGCAATTTTCGCAAACGCGAGTTTTGCCCTCTACAATGAAAATGCGCCGCTCAATGGTCCCCCTCGCCGTGGGTGTTACAAACACCCTCATGTTTGTGTTGTCAATGTACATACACGCAGTCGCCGACTCGCGGCTCGATCGGGTCGAGAAGGAGCTGGCCGCCCGGCGGAACAACGTTCCCAGGATCCCACTAAAATTTATGTGATCTGAAATGTGTGTATATAAAGGAATGTGTTTTACACACAATCACTTTTACACTCATTCGCATTGACAACATGTTCCCGTGGCTACTCTAGTAGTCTGGCCAGGCCCTTTGAAAATAATGCCCTCAGTATTTCTGGGAATGTCGACCAATGCGAGCCTTCAAGTGGGTGGACGTCGATAAAATCTATTTTTTTTTTTTTTATTCTTTAAATTGTTATGTGCGTTCAATAAAACAAATCTATGAAATAAATCTATAAAAGAATCATGTCTTGGAAATTCGGAACCCTAAATGTCCGGATTGGGCGTCGGGCCGGGTGATCTGAACCAGAATGTCAAAGGCCATCGCAGTGGGGACTTACGCGGATTCGATAACCAAGGGGAGGTAGCGTGGCCATAGGCGACCACGCTGGCGCGTTCAACCAGGGCAAACGCAGTATTGCGATTGGGTCGTATGCTGGCCACACAGACCAGCACGACAACACCATTGTGCTCAACGCAACATCCAGCGCCGTCAACAGCACCAACGCCGATGGTCTGTTCATTCAACCCATTCGCTACGCGCCAGGGACTCATACCTTGCGCTACAACACCGACACGGGCGAAATCACGTACGACGACACCCCCCGACGCCGCAGGTGCCAGCGGGCCCGACGGGATTGGTATTGCAGACCTGGTTTACGACCAATTGACTGACCGGCTAACTGTAGTACTGGACGATGTAAACTTCGATGAAATTTACCCAGGTTTCAAACTATATTAAACTAAAATACAATTTTAGTCAGTTAGGATTTAGCAGTGGTAGCTTGTGTAAGAAATGATCGGGACCGCCCTTAGTTATGTTTCCATCGGTATCCTCGATCACATAGGGCGTGGCTCTCAGTTGTTCTTTATTGAATAGAATTTTCATTGTAAAGCAATACCATGTTCATGACCACTTCGTCTCAATCTTGTAATGTAGACACAATAAACGTAAGTCACGTTAACATTAGCTACTGATTATAAATAAAAGTTCCATCCATCTGAAAAAGTGTTAAAAAAAAAAAAGACTTCATTGATTTTGGAGATTGAAGTGGAGGACATCAAAATTCATAAGTAGTAGTTCGAGATTATAAAAATTTAGTTTATAATATCCTACATCTAATAATGTCTCAAATCAAGTAGATGAGTCATACCAAATACTCAGGCTATTGGAGCCATCAAAGTGAATTTAGAACACTTTGGAAATATTGGAAAAAAAAGAGCTTGTACTAAATTATTTAAAATACAAATAAAACCAATGTATTATCTCAATTGATCTTGATATTTAGGACTGACTGGAGGCCGTATTTCTACATAGCCCCCCCAGCTAGCTTGTAGACACTACGAACGTACGTTAAGACACGATCTTAGTTATGGTTCGCGAAAGCCAAAGTAAAAAAACGGTTTCTGGCGAGATCGACTTATCGAGTAAGTATGCTCATACTATATGTACGAGTATCAAGACTCATGTTTTACTCCTTATGTCGTTTAGTATTTGGTCCAGTAACCATTTCCGGATGAACAGGCGCCTTACGTTTATTATTTGTAAGGGAGTATTAGCTCACCAGGCTCGTTCATTAATTAGGTAAGTTTGAACAATTTTCTTGCACTGTTGGTCAGGGCAGATCTGAAAGTTTAGTCACGTAGGAAGTAGGTGGCAAATAGGGAATTTCAGATCCGTCAGGTTTGTAGTCACCTGAGGAAACCCTTTCGTTTATCTCTTGTTGTTCTATAATGTAAACGCTTAAGCCATTTCTTATTAAAAGATACGAAGAAAGTCGCGATTCAATGAAATATCGGAGGTTAGCTAATTACCGTCCCAATCCATGAAACGCCGTCTTGGCAGTCGAGTGTAATCTTGTTCGGATGCATGTTGTACGGAGTCTTGAGCTTTCTTCAAAACTCTTTGACTCCTCTAGTTTATCAGAATCAAATGAGCGAGCTGAACTTAGTGGTACCTGGAGGTGGGATACGACAAACAATGGTGTATGTTTCCAAGGCGTCTTCTACTAATAGAATAGTTATTCACTACAAAAAGTATCACTCTACGGTCGACATAAATGGTTCGTCTTGAATCATATAACAAAAGGTCCTATCCATGGGTCGAAGAGAGTAGGGACAACACAGGCGTTTGGTAGATTTATAATGTTAACGTAATCGCCGACTTTGAAGTTGACAATGGGTTAGCTTACGTGTTATGCCATCGATAAGTCACGCTGAAATGCATCACGCGATTCTTGTGATCGAGTCAACGACCTAGGGGTCCGAAAACTGTTCCGCATGTTCTGCGGCGAACTTATATCAACAGTAAATGGACCCCATCGGGGTTGAGCGAGGTTAAACCATTTCTTATTAGCCCCAGCATCCAAACGGTTGCTTGTAACTTCACGCTGTTTTCTGGTAGTCGGGCACAAAGAGAGCATGTCAGTGAAGACGGTTGTGTGTTCCTGGAATGTTTGAGGATATTAAGCGAACTTGGCATTTGATGTCTGCGGCCCATTTCAACTGTGATCAGGCCACATATCCTCAACGTATATGTCTAGTGCGGTCACAGGCGACAGTAAAGTAACTTCCATAAGGTAGTCTTTTAAACTGTGTTAGCTCAGTAACTATGGCAAGGAGCCCTGCTTGTTTGAGGTTTGTAGGGAACACCGTTGCCTATGGGTCATAACTCTTGATAAAGAGTATAAGTAGCGCGGTTTACCATTTATCGTTTGGTACAAAACTCCACCTACCGTTATCAGAACATAGGTTGCTACTTGGAAACCGGAAGTCATTAAAGACGTGATAGCATAATTCTGCGTCCATTACTTTACGTTTGTTAGTATTGCATCATCAAGTCTTATAGCCCGGAAGCTTTCACATAAGAAATTTATTGCAGATATAGGTGACTGATCGGTTTTAAGTATGCTTGATCGCGGTAACGAACCAAGAAGATCTTAATGAACCCACGGCGCATCGGTCACATCTCTGTCAGTACTTGGTGTTGATGCGCCCAACCGTAACTGCTTGATCTGGTTCAATTTCTACCCCTGCTGCAGATACAGCGTCGGTGGTATACTTCACGTATGGTTTCTTTCAGCGCCGGAACATCTTGTCTTCGTGCATCGAATAGTTTAGCATTATTAAGTATGCTTTATGCTCGACTTCTTTAACGAGTTTAGCATGTTCATGTGTTGTCTTTGTAAAGATAACTATATCATCTAAATAGACTGATATGTTATACGACAGGTCCGCAAATAGTTCCATCATAACTTGTTGGAGCAGCTTTAAGTCTATCTTGGAAAAGATAGTCGCACCTCCATTTTGCGTAGTATCTCGCTTATCTTAGGTAAGGGAAAAACTATGTTGCGGAATTAGTTTGTTGATTGGCGACAGGTCTAGTACTACTCTTTTGTTTTACTAAACGTTCCATCAGATTTATATTGATCGACCGCTAAGAGAGCTAAGTTAACTGGGGTTGCATCATAATTGATTTCAATTAGACCCTGTTTTAACCAATCTTCGATTTGGGTTTTGACAACGTCTTTTGTGTCTCCAACTCACGTAGTTATGTGAAGGACACTTTAACTTAGAGAAGTCGACGTTTGTTAAGTCAAGTCTAACGTACCCATTAGAGAACTTAAACATACACCAGTCAGTTATTGCAATCTTCCTGTTTTGTATAATTAAGTCCATAATTATATCGGTGAAGTGCGGAATCATATCCTTTGCTTCACCTTCCGGAGGTTTAGGTATCTTTAACATATTATCATCTGACTGATCTTTATTCGGGTCCAGCCCATTAGGCAGACCAGTGAGTGTTATACCTAAACTGAGAAGATCAGTCATACCTATAATTAAATCGTATTTCTGAGACATGTCAGTAACGATTAGGTGAGTCTTCACTTCTCTTCTATCTGACAGCATTATGTGTGCATAGTCAATGGCTTGTTCGCAAGTAGTAACTTTGCCATTTCCCAAGATTAAATCAGTTGTTTCGTTATGGACAGCCATATCTGTAGCGTAGGCTACTCGGCATGAGATAGCAGAGACTTCAGCCCCTGGATCAAATAGTGCCATAACTTTTTTCTCCATTTACGAAAACTGTTTGAAAGATACGTTCATCTCCTTTGGTATAGATTTTATTGAACATTTTCTCATAATCTTGCTCTAGTGCGCACATATGGTACTGTCAGTGCTTAACTTGGACGTCGGGTAAGTCCTTGCAATCCTCTTTGTGCCAACCGTTAGTACCCTTTGCAAGTAGCACACTCTTTCATATAGTGTCCAAAATCTGGCTTGCCTGGTGCACACTTAACAGGGTCGTGTCTACCATTCCACTTGCCATTACGTTTTGTGAGGTTGTAACCACACTTCTTGCAAGGCGCTCTCACCTTCTTTATCACCTTCGGTTCGGTAGAAGTAGAGCCAGTACCCCCTCCAGTAGTAGTGCGAGGTTTCTTTTTTTAGTACTACGCGCAGTATTAGTCTCTACTGCGTTTCGCTTAGTGGGCTGGGTGTGTAGCTCGTGGTACTAAGTACTCTAGTAGAGGAATTGGTATGCTTGTGTACTATCTTCTCTCAAAGACAGACCAAGGCATAGATCGCAAATCACCATAGGCGATGATGTCATCATTGACTTTCTTAAAGAGGTTAGCTCCCAGAGTCTCCATCATCTGACAAATTAATAAATATTCGCCAGTATAGGTACGACCACCCATCCGAGTATTCATATGTGTCATATGAGCTAGAGCACCTCGAATAGTGGTATCGTTCGCAAAGAACTTGCGAGACTCTAGAAGTTCACGGTCACGTGCATCTTCAAAAAAGGTGTTAAGTATATTATCACGCAACTGGTGCCAGGGTAGGGCTTTCCAGTTGGGCTCATGAGCCTTCAAAGATAGTTCGCCATTCACCTGGCTCACAGAAATGAATAAAGGCATTCATCATCTGCTTATCCCTAAGGCTGGCAGACTCTTAAGTTGGTCGAAGGCCTTCAGTGTCTCCACTGTACTCTCATTAGTAGAGAAATCGACCTCAGCCTGCGCGTTACCTAGCTGCTTTATAAAGCTTGGTTCTAAGTGTTCACGAGGCTCATGCTCAGTGCTACGGGCTGCTAGTGCCAAGATGGTGTCTATTTCCTTTCTCTTGTTATCGATTAGATAGCGAATGTTATCCGCTTTCCTATCGTCAAGGTCAGAGTCATTCAATAGACGGTCCTCAAGGACTTGCATACCAGAGCGTAATAGCCTGAGACGAGTATGTCTGGTTCTCACTTCCTCATCCTCAGGATTAGAGCGGGAACTCTCTAACGAGGTACTGGTGTAGCGATTGCCAAAATCGTGATTACCAGGGTTAGTTGGCAAATGAGGGTCGATATTACGAGGATGGTAAGCCTCATCGAGTTCCATACGATCATATCCTCTGACAGGGTTAGGTTTGTCAAGAGGATGGTCGATGGTAGCATCAGAGCTATAGAGATTAAATTTTGAAATATTATCTCTCTCGCCAGTGGTAACTGGCTTAGTGGTAAACATACTGGCTGGTAAACCAGTAGGTCTCGGGTTCGAAACCCGGCCCGAATTTTTTTCTTCTTCGGTATAGGAAGAATATCAGCCAAGTGGGACACGATAGAGGGGTCCACAACTGCTGCTGCCGCTAGCTCCTTCAAGAGCGCTTCAGTGCGGTTCAATTGGCGTCGAGATTGAGAGGATCCAACCACTCGTTGTCGAGTTATGGCGTCCTCAGCTTCGGCCCCAAGATTTGAGCTGAATGGAATGGCTTCTCCATCGATGGCGAAACCGAAATTTTCGGACAGGTCCAATACTTCCTTTTCACGCCGGATTTGTGCTGGAGTGTCCTTTAGATGTGGAGTTATAATGCCCCCCGACATTCGTATCCACGAATTTTCCAGCCTTTCGACATTTATCCCCAATATTTGACGGCACGTGGTCAGGGGGGCAAGCTGGGGTCCTGAGCTTCACTCCTAGGTGATACACGGACGCTGGCGAGCCTTTCCGCGGTAGTAGATACCTCTTCTTCCAAGGCTTTAGGATCCGACGAGTCATCCTCAGAATAATCCTCTGTACCAACCTCAGAATTTGCTTCCCCAACAGTATCCTCGGCAGGCTCAACTCCAGACAGGCTAGGTGTTTCCACAGGGACCTCAGGAACCTCGGCAGGCTTAGCAGGCTTAGAGCTAGCGGCTCCCTTGCCTTTAGAAGTACCCTTAGCCATAGTATTTGCTGGATAGTAAATCGATGTCAGACAGTCTAGAAGCAGTACACTACTGTAACTACTAAATAACTGAAAAATATGTAAACTTCGATGGAAATTACTAGGTTTCAAACTATATTAAACTAAAATACAATTTAGTCAGTTAGGATTTAGCAGTGGTAGCTTGTGTAAGAAATGATCGGGACTGCCTCTTGTTAAGAGCCTAAATATCCTCGATCACACAGGGCGTACCTCTAGCTGTTCTTTATTGAATAATTTTCACTAGAAGTACTAAGTGTTCATGACCACTTGCCTAATTTGTAAATAGACATAATAACGTAAGTCACGTTAATACATTAGCTGATATAAATAAAGTTCCATCTGAAGAAAAGTTAAAAAAAGAAAAAGACTTATTGGATTTTGGAGATTGGCGGGAGGACCAAAATCTATAAGTAGTAGTTCGGAGATTATAAAATTTAGTTTATAATATCCTACATCTACTAATGTCTCAAATAGGTCCAAGTAGATGAGTCATACCAAATACTCAGGCTATTGGAGCCATCAAAGTGAATTTAGAACACTTTGGAAATATTGGAAAAAGAGCTTGTACTAAATTATTTAAAATACAAATAAAAACCAATGTATTATCTCAATTGATCTTGATATTTTAGACTGACCGGAGGCCGTATTTCTACAACGACGGGTCGACGATTCATGTCCCTAAACTCCGCGGACCCACGGGACCCGATGGCAATATGGGATCGGGTGCTGCCCCAGGCGTGGGGGTTGATACATTTACGATGGATGCAGCGGGGGTTCTCACT
The DNA here is from genome assembly GCA_001586965.3 of Sphaeroforma sirkka. NCBI lineage: Eukaryota > Ichthyosporea > Ichthyophonida > Sphaeroforma > Sphaeroforma sirkka. Next base: position 22,254 of record LUCW03001985.1, on the reverse strand, counting down.
GTACATCTAAACGATAACACCTCTCAGTTGGTCGGCCCCGTCCCGGCGCTAGGCATTGCTTCGCTGACCGCAGATGGGGATGACATGACATTTACGCTAACCAACGGACTAACTCGCACACTGGAGGCGGACCAGGGGGGTGCGGGACTTATTGGTAAGGGTATTGTTGACGCAACCGGTGAAATTGGTGAAGGTACACTTACATTTGTTGTCGAAAGCCCTGCGTTTCCATTGCCGGGAGATGAATATACCATACCCGCAGTACGCGGCGGTACGGGAGCGACGGGTGCAACCGGACCAACAGGTAGCCAAGGGCCTACCGGTGCCCAGGGTCCCACGGGGGATACTGGGCCCGTGGGGCCGACCGGCAGCAAGGGCGCCGATAGGGTTGGTCCCACGGGTCCCACGGGCGCTGACGGCAAAGACTATATTGTTTCCGAGATGACGATGAGTGAAGTAACCGGCACACCCTGCCTGCACGACCACCTGGTATTCGACGGTACAGATTGGGTGCTTGGTGGGGGCATTGTACGCCTGGGAGAGTACGCGGGTGTAAAGATGACGGATTACGATACTAATACCAGTGTGCCTCATAATAAAGCCGATATGGAGGACTGTGTGTATACTGGACTCGGGGCGGGCTCGAGTTTTGATGGTGATGCGAACAACAGCGCCCATGCCGTTAGTGGGGTTCGGACCATTGGGATAGGGGTTATGGCGGCTCGCGGGACGGGTGTGGACGTGTGTCGCGATCGGGCCGAACCTTGCTGGCGAGTACGGTGGTGACCGCAGCGTATTTATAGGCGATAGGCGAGGTAGCGAGTCTGTGGACACGACATCGGTTGTGTCAATGCCACACATCACCATTGGGGGTACGGTAGGTACACAGGCGGGTAATGCGCAGTCGGCAAATTCCGTCAGTATTGGGCGCAGCACAGCTGCCGTAGACTACAGCATTGCGCTGGGCGAGGGTGCGCGTATCGACGAGGGGCTCGCGAGCATTTGTATTGGCAAGCGCTCTACAACCAACCCAAAGGGTGAAGACGCGGGTGCGATCCTGCTGTCACCGGGTCATATTGACGGCGAGGCCGATATACGCCCCCCTGCGGGACTTACAATCAACAAGGTCCGCAATGTTGTCGGATCGTCAAAACTGTACTACAACCCCACAACGTTTGAAGTGACGTACGGGTCGTCTGCGCAGGAAACAAAGATGGATATCGAGGCCTTTTCTGACAGCGAGATGGATACAGTCGTCGCACAGGTGCTGCAGTTGGAACCCAAGCTGTTCAAGTACTTGGAACCCATCACGCTGCGCGACGTACCACCACACGTGGCGGCCACCGTCAATGTGAACACCGAGTCGGAACCCGAGCCCGTTCATGCACCATACATAAACCCAAACAAACCGGTGCACGTGCCGCACTCCCCAATGAAAGTTCGGATGGACAACGCGGGGTCTAGCGCACCTGAATCGGTGGTACAAAGCACACCGCCGGGGACAATCCCGTTTAGAGCACACATCACAGCACCCGCTACCGCTATAACTCTACCCGAGACCAAGGTTGAGTCGCAACCGGAACCCCTGCAGAGGACGGAGGAGCTCGAGTATTGTGGCCTGATCGCCGACAAGGTCGCCGAGATTTGCCCGATGCTGGTCCATCGCGATCTGGACGGCAATCCACGCGATATTAAGTGGAACGACCTGAGGTGTATTTTGTTTGAGATTATCAGACGTCAGTCTGATGCGCTAAAGTCGATGTGAATTTAAACTTATATATATATATATTTAACAACACTAAAATCATTATGCATCAGAATTTTATACCATTATTCGCAGCCGCACTTCTAATAGGTTTGTACTTGTGGTACAGATCAACGCGTCAAAATGCCAACAAGAATCCGTATAGAGCATCGAGCGTGCCAGCCGTAACCGACTACGAGCAATCGCTTGCGGACAAAAAGGCCAACGGGCAAAAACTGACTGATAAGGAGGCCGCCAAACTGGAGGAGGCGTCGGCCAAAAAATCGTCACTCAAAACTAGTAGTAGCAGCAGTAGCAGTGACAGCAATGACAGCAGCAGCAGTAGCAGTGACAGCAATGACAGCAATGGCAGCAATGACAGCAGTAGCAGCAGCAGCAGCAGTAGTAGTAGTAAAAGTAGTAGTAGTAGTAGTAGTAGTAGTTCGTCTAAAACGTCTACCCCTCCAATAACCGAGTATGAGCAGTCGCTGGCAGACAAAAAGGCTAAAGGAGAAAAACTGACGGATAAGGAGGCCGCCAAACTGGAGGAGGTGTCGGCCAAGAAACCAGCGCTCAAAGCTAGTAGCAGCAGCAGCAGCAGTAGTAGTTCGTCTAAAACGTCTACCCCTCCAATAACCGCCTACGAGCAGTCACTGGCCGATAGGGTAAAGGCTGGCGAAGAGCTGACCACCGACGAGACCGAGAAATTGTTTGCTGCAGCAAACAAAAAGCCAGCACTGAAGTCAGCCTTCGGCATTGTAACGAATTATAATAATGAAACGTCCCTCAGCACGAGTGAAACCGATACACTCAAAGCGTACGCGGCGACGAGCACCGTGACATCCGGTGGGACTGCCGAATATGGAAAGATAGCCAACAGCGTTGCGGCTCAGAGCGACATGATCAATTTTGCCTGGTCGAATTCCGGAGCACACGACGGCACGTCATTCTCGAACGCCAAGATTGTCGAGTTTGATTATGACGAGGACCCCCAAATGATCGCGGCGAACCTCAACGACGACCAAGAGGCCTGGGGTTATATATCGGTGGGAACCGTGGAGGACTGGCGAGATGATGCAGATGACCTGGCTGCGTACACCAAGGGGAGTTACGGTGAATGGGAGGGAGAGGAGTTCCTGGACATCGATGACCGGGACGAGCTACTGAAGGTTATGGAGAAACGGATGGACAAGCTACAAGAGGCGGGGTTTTCGGCGGTTGAATTTGACAACATTGATTTCGGGTCTAGCAGTCAGAGCGACCAAGTGGACGACATCAAGGACTACGCCGTCAAACTAGCCGCTGCGGCCCACGAGCGCGGGATGAAGGGTTTAGGGTTTAGGGTTTTTGAGACACAAAGACGTTGTCAAAACCCAAATCGAAGATTGGTTGAAACAGGGTCTAATTGAAATCAATTATGATGCAACCCCAGTTAACTTAGCTCTCTTAGCGGTCGATCAATATAAATCTGATGGAACGTTTAGTAAAACAAGAGTAGTACTAGACCTGTCGCCAATCAACAAACTAATTCCGCAACATAGTTTTCCCTTACCTAAGATAAGCGAGATACTACGCAAAATGGAGGGTGTGACTATCTTTTCCAAGATAGACTGAAAAGCTGCATTCCATCAACTACAGATATATGAGCCTCATAGGAAATACTTTTCCTTTACTTGGCAAGGTAAGAAGTACCAGTTTAAAGGTGCACCTGAAGGCTTACACATGTTACCTTCTTTCTTCCAACAAGTTATGATGGAACTATTTGCGGACCTGTCGTATAACGTATCAGTCTATTTAGATGATACAGTTATCTTTACAAAGACAGCACATGAACATGCTAAACTCGTTAAAGAAGTCTAAAAGCGACTTAATCATGCTAAACTTAAGATTAACGAAGACAAGTGTTCTTTTGCTAAAGATACTATACACTTACTTGGCTACAAAGTATCTGCAGCAGGGGTAGAAATTGATCCTGGCAAGAAACAGTTTCTGTTGGATTTATCAACACCAATTACTGGAAGAGATGTGAACTCTGTGTGTGGGTTTGTTAACTTCTTCTCGGATTCGGTACCGCATCTTTCTCATTACTTAAAGCCTTTCAGTCATCTGCGGCTGTACAAAGGACCTTTGGGAAAGCTTTGGACTAAAGAATGTGATGATGCATTTAAACTAGTCAAAAGTAAAGTGATGGACGCACCCATCATGCAGTACCCTGTGGATGGTGTCCCATTCCAAGTAGCAACCGACGCTTCAGATCGAGCGGTAGGTGGAGTGCTTTACCAAACGATAAATGGTAAACCGCGCTACATACAATTCTTTAGCAAGAGTTATAATAAGAGTCAACGGAATTACCCTACCGTTAAACAAGAGCTCCTTGATATAGTTACTGCGCTAAGACAGTTTAAAGACTACCTTTATGGAAGTTACTTTACTGTCGCCTGTGATCAAAAGTCTCTAACATACTTAAAAGACATGAACCCTGACTCACAGTTGGTGAGCCGCTAACATGACATTATTGCCAAGTTCGCTTTTAATATAACACACATACCAGGAATACATAACCATCTTCCTGACATGCTCTCTCGACTTGTGCCCGACTACCAGAAAACAGTCAAGGAGTTATTAGCAACCGATTGGATGCTAAATAAGAAATGGTTTAACCTTGCTCAATCACGATGGGGTCCATTTACTGTTGATATGTTCGCCGCAGAACATAACAAACAAGTTTCTGAATATAGGTCGTTGACTCATCCTAAAGGTGATGCATTTCAGCTTGACTTATCAAAGCATAATGCGTGGGCTAACCCACCTTGTCAACTTATCGCACAGTTGTTAAATTATGTTAATATTACTAAATCTACCATTACGCTGTGTTGTCCCTTACGTAACTCCGACCCATGGATACGTGATTTAATTAATATGATTCAAGACAAACCTATTTATGTCGACCGTGAAACCGACACGTTCTTGTATCAGGGATCCTATTCTATTAAGAAGACACCTTGGAAACACACCATTGTTTGTCGCATCGGTCCTGCAGGTACCACTAAGTGGAAACCCTCAACCGAATTCTTAGCTAAACTAGAGGAGTCTAAAGAGTTTAAACAAAAGCTCAAGACTCGTACAACACATGCACCCAACAAAATTACAGTCGAGGTAATGCCGATTGAAACGGCATTAGATCGTAAAAACATGGAACTAGCTAAGGCCATGGATCAAAGACTCAAAACTCTAAGAGAACCTGAAGCTCGCACTCAACTACTTTAAGCGCTGCTTAAAGAACAGCCAGGAGTTGCGAAACAACTGAAGAAGATACTTCAACAATCTAATGTTGTCAATTATGTATCTCAGGAGTCTGTAGAAATACGGCTCCGGTCAGTCTAAAATATCAAGATCAATTGAGATAATACATTGGTTTTTATTTGTATTTTAAATAATTAGTACAAGCTCTTTTTCCAATATTTCCAAAGTGTTCTAAATTCACTTTGATGGCTCCAATAGCCTGAGTATTTGGTATGACTCATCTACTTGGACCTATTTGAGACATTAGTAGATGTAGGATATTATAAACTAAATTTTATAATCTCCGAACTACTACTTATTGATTTTGGTCCTCCCGCCAATCTCCAAAATCCAATAAGTCTTTTTCTTTTTTTAACTTTTCTTCAGATGGAACTTTATTTATATCAGCTAATGTATTAACGTGACTTACGTTATTATGTCTATTTACAAATTAGGCAAGTGGTCATGAACATTTAGTACTTCTAGTGAAAATTATTCAATAAAGAACAGCTAGAGGTACGCCCTGTGTGATCGAGGATATTTAGGCTCTTAACAAGAGGCAGTCCCGATCATTCTTACACAAGCTACCACTGCTAAATCCTAACTGACTAAATAGTATTTTAGTTTAATATAGTTTGAAACCTAGTAATTTCCATCGAAGTTTACATATTTTTCAGTTATATAGTAGTTACAGTAGTGTACTGCTTCTAGACTGTCTGACATCAATTTACTATCCAGCAATTACTATGGCTAAGGGTACTTCTAAAGGCAAGGGAGCCGCTAGCTCTAAGCCTGCTAAGCCTGCCGAGGTTCCTGAGGTCCCTGTGGAAACACCTAGCCTGTCTGGAGTTGAGCCTGCCGAGGATACTGTTGGGGAAGCAAATTCTGAGGTTGGTACAGAGGATTATTCTGAGGATGACTCGTCGGATCCTAAAGCCTTGGAAGAAGAGGTATCTACTACCGCGGAAAGGCTCGCCAGCGTCCGTGTATCACCTAGGAGTGAAGCTCAGGACCCCAGCTTGCCCCCCCCCTGACCACGTGCCGTCAAATATTGGGGATAAACGTCGAAAGGCTGGAAAATTCGTGGATACGAATGTCGGGGGGCATTATAACTCCACATCTAAAGGACACTCCAGCACAAATCCGGCGTGAAAAGGAAGTATTGGACCTGTCCGAAAATTTCGGTTTCGCCATCGATGGAGAAGCCATTCCATTCAGCTCAAATCTTGGGGCCGAAGCTGAGGACGCCATAACTCGACAACGAGTGGTTGGATCCTCTCAATCTCGACGCCAATTGAACCGCACTGAAGCGCTCTTGAAGGAGCTAGCGGCAGCAGCAGTTGTGGACCCTCTATCGTGTCCCACTTGGCTGATATTCTTCCTATACCGAAGAAGAAAAAAAAATTCGGGCCGGGTTTCGAACCCGAGACCTACTGGTTTACCAGCCAGTATGTTTACCACTAAGCCAGTTACCACTGGCGAGATAGATAATATTTCAAAATTTAATCTCTATAGCTCTGATGCTACCATCGACCATCCTCTTGACAAACCTAACCCTGTCAGAGGATATGATCGTATGGAACTCGATGAGGCTTACCATCCTCGTAATATCGACCCTCATTTGCCAACTAACCCTGGTAATCACGATTTTGGCAATCGCTACACCAGTACCTCGTTAGAGAGTTCCCGCTCTAATCCTGAGGATGAGGAAGTGAGAACCAGACATACTCGTCTCAGGCTATTACGCTCTGGTATGCAAGTCCTTGAGGACCGTCTATTGAATGACTCTGACCTTGACGATAGGAAAGCGGATAACATTCGCTATCTAATCGATAACAAGAGAAAGGAAATAGACACCATCTTGGCACTAGCAGCCCGTAGCACTGAGCATGAGCCTCGTGAACACTTAGAACCAAGCTTTATAAAGCAGCTAGGTAACGCGCAGGCTGAGGTCGATTTCTCTACTCATCCTCTTGACAAACCTAACCCTGTCAGAGGATATGATCGTATGGAACTCGATGAGGCTTACCATCCTCGTAATATCGACCCTCATTTGCCAACTAACCCTGGTAATCACGATTTTGGCAATCCTTTACACCAGTACCTCGTTAGAGAGTTCCCGCTCTAATCCTGAGGATGAGGAAGTGAGAACCAGACATACTCGTCTCAGGCTATTACGCTCTGGTATGCAAGTCCTTGAGGACCGTCTATTGAATGACTCTGACCTTGACGATAGGAAAGCGGATAACATTCGCTATCTAATCGATAACAAGAGAAAGGAAATAGACACCATCTTGGCACTAGCAGCCCGTAGCACTGAGCATGAGCCTCGTGAACACTTAGAACCAAGCTTTATAAAGCAGCTAGGTAACGCGCAGGCTGAGGTCGATTTCTCTACTAATGAGAGTACAGTGGAGACACTGAAGGCCTTCGACCAACTTAAGGAGTCTGCCAGCCTTAGGGATAAGCAGATGATGAATGCCTTTATTCATTTCTGCGAGCCAGGTGAATGGCGAACTATCTTGAAGGTTCATGAGCCCAACTGGAAAGCCCCTACCCTGGCACCAGTTGCGTGATAATATACTTAACACCTTTTTTGAAGATGCACGTGACCGTGAACTTCTAGAGTCTCGCAAGTTCTTTGCGAACGATACCACTATTCGAGGTGCTCTAGCTCATATGACACATATGAATACTCGGATGGGTGGTCGTACCTATACTGGCGAATACTTATTAATTTGTCAGATGATGGAGACTCTGGGAGCTAACCTCTTTAAGAAAGTCAATGATGACATCATCGCCTATGGTGATTTGCGATCTATGCCTTGGTCTGTCTTTGAGAAGATAGTACACAAGCATACCAATTCCTCTACTAGAGTACTTAGTACCACGAGCTACACCCAGCCCACTAAGCGAAACGCAGTAGAGACTAATACTGCGCGTAGTACTAAGAAACCTCGCACTACTACTGGAGGGGTACTGGCTCTACTTCTACCGAACCGAAAGGTGATAAGAAGGTGAGAGCGCCTTGCAAGAAGTGTGGTTACAACCTCACAAAACGTAATGGCAAGTGGAATGGTAGACACGACCCTGTTAAGTGTGCACCAGGCAAGCCAGATTTTGGACACTATATGAAAGAGTGTGCTACTTGCAAGGGTACTAACGGTTGGCACAAAGAGGATTGCAAGGACTTACCAGACGTCCAAGTTAAGCACTGACAGTACCATATGTGCGCACTAGAGCAAGATTATGAGAAAATGTTCAATAAAATCTATACCAAAGGAGATGAACGTATCTTTCAAACAGTTTTCGTAAATGGAGAAAAAAAGTTATGGCACTATTTGATCCAGGGGCTGAAGTCTCTGCTATCTCATGCCGAGTAGCCTACGCTACAGATATGGCTGTCCATAACGAAACAACTGATTTAATCTTGGGAAATGGCAAAGTTACTACTTGCGAACAAGCCATTGACTATGCACACATAATGCTGTCAGATAGAAGAGAAGTGAAGACTCACCTAATCGTTACTGACATGTCTCAGAAATACGATTTAATTATAGGTATGACTGATCTTCTCAGTTTAGGTATAACACTCACTGGTCTGCCTAATGGGCTAGACCCGAATAAAGATCAGTCAGATGATAATATGTTAAAGATACCTAAACCTCCGGAAGGTGAAGCAAAGGATATGATTCCGCACTTCACCGATATAATTATGGACTTAATTATACAAAACAGGAAGATTGCAATAACTGACTGGTGTATGTTTAAGTTCTCTAATGGGTACGTTAGACTTGACTTAACAAACGTCGACTTCTCTTAAAGCTAAAGTCCCTTCACATAACTACGTGAGTTGGAGACACAAAGACGTTGTCAAAACCCAAATCGAAGATTGGTTAAAACAGGGTCTAATTGAAATCAATTATGATGCAACCCCAGTTAACTTAGCTCTCTTAGCGGTCGATCAATATAAATCTGATGGAACGTTTAGTAAAACAAGAGTAGTACTAGACCTGTCGCCAATCAACAAACTAATTCCGCAACATAGTTTTCCCTTACCTAAGATAAGCGAGATACTACGCAAAATGGAGGGTGCGACTATCTTTCCAAGATAGACTTAAAAGCTGCATTCCATCAACTACAGAATATATGAGCCTCATAGGAAATACTTTTCCTTTACTTGGCAAGGTAAGAAGTACCAGTTTAAAGGTGCACCTGAAGGCTTACACATGTTACCTTCTTTCTTCCAACAAGTTATGATGGAACTATTTGCGGACCTGTCGTATAACGTATCAGTCTATTTAGATGATATAGTTATCTTTTACAAAGACAGCACATGAACATGCTAAACTCGTTAAAGAAGTCTTAAAGCGACTTAATCATGCTAAACTTAAGATTAACGAAGACAAGTGTTCTTTTGCTAAAGATACTATACACTTACTTGGCTACAAAGTATCTGCAGCAGGGGTAGAAATTGATCCTGGCAAGAAACAGTTTCTGTTGGATTTATCAACACCAATTACTGGAAGAGATGTGAACTCTGTGTGTGGGTTTGTTAACTTCTTCTCGGATTCGGTACCGCATCTTTCTCATTACTTAAAGCCTTTCAGTCACCTACGGCTGCACAAAGGACCTTTGGGAAAGCTTTGGACTAAAGAATGTGATGATGCATTTAAACTAGTCAAAAGTAAAGTAATGGACGCACCCATCATGCAGTACCCTGTGGATGGTGTCCCATTCCAAGTAGCAACCGACGCTTCAGATCGAGCGGTAGGTGGAGTGCTTTACCAAACGATAAATGGTAAACCGCGCTACATACAATTCTTTAGCAAGAGTTATAATAAGAGTCAACGGAATTACCCTACCGTTAAACAAGAGCTCCTTGCTATAGTTACTGCGCTAAGACAGTTTAAAGACTACCTTTATGGAAGTTACTTTACTGTCGCCTGTGATCAAAAGTCTTTAACATACTTAAAAGATATGAACCCTGATTCACAGTTGGTGAGCCGCTGGCATGACATTATTGCCAAGTTCGCTTTTAATATAACACACATTCCAGGAATACATAACCATCTTCCTGACATGCTCTCTCGACTTGTGCCCGACTACCAGAAAACAGTCAAAGAGTTATTAGCAACCGATTGGATGCTAAATAAGAAACGGTTTAACCTCGCTCAATCACGATGGGGTCCATTTACTGTTGATATGTTTGCCGCAGAACATAACAAACAGGTTTCTGAATATAGGTCGTTGACTCATCCTAAAGGTGATGCATTTCAGCTTGACTTATCAAAGCATAATGCGTGGGCTAACCCACCTTGTCAACTTATCGCACAGTTGTTAAATTATGTTAATATTACTAAATCTACCATTACGCTGTGTTGTCCCTTACGTAACTCCGACCCATGGATACGTGATTTAATTAATATGATTCAAGACGAACCTATTTATGTCGACCGTGAAACCGACACGTTCTTGTATCAGGGATCCTATTCTATTAAGAAGACGCCTTGGAAACACACCATTGTTTGTCGCATCGGTCCTGCAGGTACCACTAAGTGGAAACCCTCAACCGAATTCTTAGCTAAACTAGAGGAGTCTAAAGAGTTTGAACAAAAGCTCAAGACTCGTACAACACATGCACCCAACAAGATTGCAGTCGAGGTAATGCCGATTGAAACGGCATTAGATCGTAAAAAACATGGAACTAGCTAAGGCCATGGATCAAAGACTCAAAACTCTAAGAGAACCTGAAGCTCGCACTCAACTACTTAAAGCGCTGCTTAAAGAACAGCCAGGAGTTGTGAAACAACTGAAGAAGATACTTCAACAATCCAATGTTGTCAATTATGTATCTCAGGACTCTACCCCTCCTGATACTGAGGTTGCCCTTTCCAACAGGACTATGGTTCATCCAGCCAGCGTTACGCAGAATCTGACTGACTTAGAGGAGCTCGAAAGTAGAGTTAAAATTATACATAATTTAACGCATCGAGCATATGAGCATACTTATAAAATGGCTATTCGTGCAGGGCTTGATCACCCGGCGCTGAAAGAAACCATACGTGAAGTATACCGACGCTGTACTGATTGTGAAAAGAACCAGATCAAGCGATACGGTTGGGCACCCCTAAAAGTGTGACAGAAGACCAACCGATGCGCCGAGTCATAGTCGATTTGGTTAAACTCCGCGATCCAAGCATACTGGCGATGTATATATCTGTCATTTCTTATGTGTGGCTTCGGGCTATAACTTGCTTTATGCAATACCGAACAAACGTCCACAAACAGTGGCAGAATTATGCTATCACGTCTTCAATGACTTCGGTTTCCCCGAGTACTATGTTCTGATAACGGTAGTGAGTTTTGTACCGACGTAATGGAGGCACTTATACTCGTATCAGGCATGACCCATAGGCGTGGTGTTCCTTACAAACCTCAAACGCAGGGTGCAAATGAGACACGTCATAGAGAACTTAAGAAACTCTTGCGTACCGCACTAGACGACGTTGAGGATATGTGGCCTTATCATTTGAAATGGGTTCAGACTCAAATGAATAACTGCATGAATCCTCAAACTGGAACACTCCCGTTTCACTATTTCTTTGGCCGCTATAGTGAATTACAAGCAACGTTTGATAAAACTGCGCCCGAGAAACACGCTACCCCGTGGCTACAAAAGATCGAGCATATGCAGAACGTTGTTTACCCCTGTTTACTCGAGCACAAGAATCGCGTCCTACTTAAAGCGTATGACCGATGGAATAACACTAAGAACATTGTTCAGTTCAAAGTCGGCGATTACGTTAACATTATAAATCGAAACGCCAACGTTACCGAACTCTCTTCTAAGACGATAGGACCTTTTGTTATTTCCTACCATGATGAGAAGAGTGATACTTACGAAGTGAATAACATTGATGGTACTAGCGCAACCAATCTAGGCACTCACCGTATCCCTACCTCCGAACTCTCATTCGCTTGCTCATTTGATTCTGATATACCAGTTATGGAGTCACAAGTCAAAGATATAATTGATAAAACATCCGAAGACGGTTACACTTACTACAAGACCCGTTTCATGGATGGGACAGTAGCTTGGCTAACCTCCGATGCATTTCGTGAATCTCGCGACTTTCTTCGTATCTTTAATAAGAAATGGAATAAGCGTTTACATAAGAACACACGAGATAAACGAAAAGGGTTTCCTCAGGTGACTACAAACCCTGACGGATCTGAAATTCCCTATTTGCCACCTACTTCCTACGTGACTAAACTTTCTGATCTGCTTACCAACAGTGCAGAAAATTGTTCAAACTTACTTACTAATGAAGAACAGCCTTTGGCTATTACCTTACCAAATAATAAACGTAAGGCGCCTACATCGGAAATGGTTACTGGACCAAATACTAAACGACATAGAGTACAACATGAGTCTTGAACTCGTACATATAGGCACATACTTACTCGATAAGTCATGACCGAAACCGTTTTACTTTGGTTTTCGCTTTACCAACTAGATCGTATCTTAACGTACGTTCGTAGTTCTAAAAGCTACTGGGGGGGCTATGTAGAAATACGGCCTCCGGTCAGTCTAAAATATCAAGATCAATTGAGATAATACATTGGTTTTATTTGTATTTTAAATAATTTAGTACAAGCTCTTTTTCCAATATTTCCAAAGTGTTCTAAATTCACTTTGATGGCTTGTAGAAATACGGCCTCCGGTCAGTCTAAAATATCAAGATCAATTGAGATAATACATTGGTTTCTATTTGTATTTTAAATAATTTAGTACAAGCTCTTTTCCAATATTTCCAAAGTGTTCTAAATTCACTTTGATGGCTCCAATAGCCTGAGTATTTGGTATGACTCATCTACTTGGACCTATTTGAGACATTAGTAGATGTAGGATATTATAAACTAAATTTCATAATCTCCGAACTACTACTTATAGATTTTGGTCCTCCTCCTTCCAATCTCCAAAATCCAATAAGTCTTTTTTCTTTTTTTAACTTTTCTTCAGATGGAACTTTATTTATATCAGCTAATGTATTAACGCGACTTACGTTATTATGTCTATTTACAAATTAGGCAAGTGGTCATGAACACTTAGTACTTCTAGTGAAAATTATTCAATAAAGAACAGCTAGAGGTACGCCCTGTGTGATCGAGGATATTTTTAGGCTCTTAACAAGAGGCAGTCCCGATCATTCTTACACAAAGCTACCACTGCTAAATCCTAACTGACTAAATTGTATTTTTAGTTTAATATAGTTTGAAACCTAGTAATTTCCATCGAAGTTTACAATACTGAGGTTGCCCTTTCCAACAGGACTATGGTTCATCCAGCCAGCGTTACGCAGAATCTGACTGACTTAGAGGAGCTCGAAAGTAGAGTTGTAGAAATACGGCCTCCGGTCAGTCTAAAATATCAAGATCAATTGAGATAATACATTGGTTTTTTTTATTTGTATTTTAAATAATTTAGTACAAGCTCTTTTTCCAATATTTCCAAAGTGTTCTAAATTCACTTTGATGGCTCCAATAGCCTGAGTATTTGGTATGACTCATCTACTTGGACCTATTTGAGACATTAGTAGATGTAGGATATTATAAACTAAATTTTATAATCTCCGAACTACTACTTATAGATTTTGGTCCTCCCGCCAATCTCCAAAATCCAATAAGTCTTTTTTTTTTTTTTTAACTTTTCTTCAGATGGAACTTTATTTATATCAGCTAATGTATTAACGTGACTTACGTTATTATGTCTATTTACAAATTAGGCAAGTGGTCATGAACACTTAGTACTTCTAGTGAAAATTATTCAATAAAGAACAGCTAGAGGTACGCCCTGTGTGATCGAGGATATTTAGGCTCTTAACAAGAGGCAGTCCCGATCATTCTTACACAAGCTACCACTGCTAAATCCTAACTGACTAAATTGCATTTAAGTTTAATATAGTTTGAAACCTAGTAATTTCCATCAAAGTTTACATATTTTTCAATTAAATAGTAGTTACAGTAGTGTACTGCTTCTAGACTGTCTGACATCGATTTACTATCCAGCAAATACTATGGCTAAGGGTACTTCTAAAGGCAAGGGAGCCGCTAGCTCTAAGCCTGCTAAGCCTGCCGAGGTTCCTGAGATCCCTGTGGAAACACCTAGCCTGTCTGGAGTTGAGCCTGCCGAGGATACTGTTGGGGAAGCAAATTCTGAGGTTGGTACAGAGGATTATTCTGAGGATGACTCGTCGGATCCTAAAGCCTTGGAAGAAGAGGTATCTACTACCGCGGAAAGGCTCGCCAGCGTCCGTGTATCACCTAGGAGTGAAGCTCAGGACCCCAGCTTGCCCCTGACCACGTGCCGTCAAATATTGGGGATAAACGTCGAAAGGCTGGAAAATTCGTGGATACGAATGTCGGGGGGGCATTATAACTCCACATCTAAAGGACACTCCAGCACAAATCCGGCGTGAAAAGGAAGTATTGGACCTGTCCGAAAATTTCGGTTTCGCCATCGATGGAGAAGCCATTCCATTCAGCTCAAATCTTGGGGCCGAAGCTGAGGACGCCATAACTCGACAACGAGTGGTTGGATCCTCTCAATCTCGACGCCAATTGAACCGCACTGAAGCGCTCTTGAAGGAGCTAGCGGCAGCAGCAGCAGTTGTGGACCCCTCTATCGTGTCCCACTTGGCTGATATTCTTCCTATACCGAAGAAGAAAAAAAAAATTCGGGCCGGGTTTCGAACCCGAGACCTACTGGTTTACCAGCCAGTATGTTTACCACTAAGCCACTTACCACTGGCGAGAGATAATATTTCAAAATCCAATTTCTATAGCTCTGATGCTACCATCGACCATCCTCTTGACAAACCTAACCCTGTCAGAGGATATGATCGTATGGAACTCGATGAGGCTTACCATCCTCGTAATATCGACCCTCATTTGCCAACTAACCCTGGTAATCACGATTTTGGCAATCGCTACACCAGTACCTCGTTAGAGAGTTCCCGCTCTAATCCTGAGGATGAGGAAGTGAGAACCAGACATACTCGTCTCAGGCTATTGCGCTCTGGTATGCATGTCCTTGAGGACCGTCTATTGAATGACTCTGACCTTGACGATAGGAAAGCGGATAACATTCGCTATCTAATCGATAACAAGAGAAAGGAAATAGACACCATCTTGGCACTAGCAGCCCGTAGCACTGAGCATGAGCCTCGTGAACACTTAGAACCAAGCTTTATAAAGCAGCTAGGTAACGCGCAGGCTGAGGTCGATTTCTCTACTAATGAGAGTACAGTGGAGACACTGAAGGCCTTCGACCAACTTAAGGAGTCTGCCAGCCTTAAGGATAAGCAGATGATGAATGCCTTTATTCATTTCTGTGAGCCAGGTGAATGGCGAACTATCTTGAAGGCTCATGAGCCCAACTGGAAAGCCCTACCCTGGCACCAGTTGCGTGATAATATACTTAACACCTTTTTTTGAAGATGCACGTGACCGTGAACTTCTAGAGTCTCGCAAGTTCTTTGCGAACGATACCACTATTCGAGGTGCTCTAGCTCATATGACACATATGAATACTCGGATGGGTGGTCGTACCTATACTGGCGAATATTTATTAATTTGTCAGATGATGGAGACTCTGGGAGCTAACCTCTTTAAGAAAGTCAATGACGACATCATCGCCTATGGTGATTTGCGATCTATGCCTTGGTCTGTCTTTGAGAAGATAGTACACAAGCATACCAATTCCTCTACTAGAGTACTTAGTACCACGAGCTACACCCAGCCCACTAAGCGAAACGCAGTAGAGACTAATACTGCGCGTAGTACTAAGAAACCTCGCACTACTACTGAGGGGGGTACTGGCTCTACTTCTACCGAACCGAAAGGTGATAAGAAGGTGAGAGCGCCTTGCAAGAAGTGTGGTTACAACCTCACAAAACGTAATGGCAAGTGGAATGGTAGACACGACCCTGTTAAGTGTGCACCAGGCAAGCCAGATTTTGGACACTATATGAAAGAGTGTGCTACTTGCAAGGGTACTAACGGTTGGCACAAAGAGGATTGCAAGGACTTACCAGACGTCCAAGTTAAGCACTGACAGTACCATATGTGCGCACTAGAGCAAGATTATGAGAAAATGTTCAATAAAATCTATACCAAAGGAGATGAACGTATCTTTCAAACAGTTTTCGTAAATGAAGAAAAAAAAGTTATGGCACTATTTGATCCAGGGGCTGAAGTCTCTGCTATCTCATGCCGAGTAGCCTACGCTACAGATATGGCTGTCCATAACGAAACAACTGATTTAATCTTGGGAAATGGCAAAGTTACTACTTGCGAACAAGCCATTGACTATGCACACATAATGCTGTCAGATAGAAGAGAAGTGAAGACTCACCTAATCGCTACTGACATGTCTCAGGAATACGATTTAATTATAGGTATGACTGATCTTCTCAGTTTAGGTATAACACTCACTGGTCTGCCTAATGGGCTAGACCCGAATAAAGATCAGTCAGATGATAATATGTTAAAGATACCTAAACCTCCGGAAGGTGAAGCAAAGGATATGATTCCGCACTTTACCGATATAATTATGGACTTAATTATACAAAACAGGAAGATTGCAATAACTGACTGGTGTATGTTTAAGTTCTCTAATGGGTACGTTAGACTTGACTTAACAAACGTCGACTTCTCTAAGTTAAAGTGTCCTTCACATAACTACGTGAGTTGGAGACACAAAGACGTTGTCAAAACCCAAATCGAAGATTGGTTAAAACAGGGTCTAATTGAAATCAATTATGATGCAACCCCAGTTAACTTAGCTCTCTTAGCGGTCGATCAATATAAATCTGATGGAACGTTTAGTAAAACAAGAGTAGTACTAGACCTGTCACCAATCAACAAACTAATTCCGCAACATAGTTTTCCCTTACCTAAGATAAGCGAGATACTACGCAAAATGGAGGGTGCGACTATCTTTTCCAAGATAGACTTAAAAGCTGCATTCCATCAACTACAGATATATGAGCCTCATAGGGAGATACTTTTCCTTTACTTGGCAAGGTAAGAAGTACCAGTTTAAAGGTGCACCTGAAGGCTTACACATGTTACCTTCTTTCTTCCAACAAGTTATGATGGAACTATTTGCGGACCTGTCGTATAACGTATCAGTCTATTTAGATGATATAGTTATCTTTACAAAGTGTGGTCAGAATACAAGTACTTATATTTATTTGATTATTTTAGGTTTATTACAAGTTTTACAGTTTATCAGAATAATCTGATAAACTGGGTTTTAGGGTTTTGCTGGTTTTACAGCACATGACTAATGACTCATTTAAGAGTCAGTCATTTTAGGATTACTGTTTATAATTACTATAAAATGAACAACGTCCCCTCCCCTGAGGAGGGAGAACGTTGAGATACAGTTATCTCGCGTATACTTACTACATTTTTTAACTTACCATAGAAGTTGTTAGTTTATTAGTAATTACAAAGAAAGCTACAGAATATGAATTAGTCAGTAGCTGGCACATATTTTTTTTGTTATAAGTATAACAATTGAAAGACAATGCGAACAGAGAATGTCGCATCAAATTGAACGATTTAGATTATCCGAACGATTTTAGATTGAATTGAACGATTTAGATTGGATTAACGACGTGTGGACGACGAGGATGAAGAAAGAATCTACTAATACGAGTGAACCCGAAGAGCGAACATTCCAATCAAGCAGAACATTAACCAGGGTCAACAAGGAAAGTCTCACGACGATCAAAATGACGAAATCAGACAATCAGTCAGAATCCACAGATAAGTAGTCATGTGTGAGTACAGGTAGGAAGGTTGTTTTCAGTGTGAGACAAGTACAAATCGTATTGCAAGCTAATGAGCTTAAATTGTATTTAAGAAGTTGTTAGAAGAAAGTTCTTTAGGATCCACAGTAGGGTAATAGAGATGGGAGATGTACATGGTTAGTACCGACTCGGTTAGTACGATGACGCAAAAGAATCAGCGGCATACTAGATTATTTTACAAAAAGTTTTCAGAATGGGATATTAGGAAGCATACAGAGACACAAGTAAGCACCTGTGAGTTATTAGGAGCATATAAGGGTGGGGGGCGCACATAACACGAACGATGCAAGTAAATACAAGGTTAAATTGTGGAAATGATATGCGAACACACTCAAATCACTAGAACTTCCAGATAAATCAGGTCAACGGAGAGGATCAACAGTATGCACAGAAGGTGTGGTTGACGGCAGCTTAGTTTAGGAGTGCAATAACGAGCAATCGTTCTTAGATCAAGAAGCATATTCCAACAACCGCAACAGCACATGACAAGGACATCACGGGTAAGAAGAAGAGAAAAGAGGAGCGATGAGGGAAGTTCCCAACAGGGTCCTGCGAATAGGCCGTCATTAGACCGGAGTAAGAGCTGGCGAGGAGTAGAACAAGAAGTGGCTCCGACTAATGAGGCACTCAACCATATGTTATTGTGGGATGAAGAGTAAGACAGCTGGTAGTGTTAGAGTATATAGACTATCCACACTACTTATGTTAGTGTAGAAATAAAACAGTCACGAGGGAACCCACGAGTTCCTCGGAGATCGATGTCGAGACGTTATGTGTTTGAAGGATGAAATTTAATAGAAAATGGATATTTATATTCAGTACTCTATCAGTTCATTCGCACACATTTCTAGTTCTCCATTGACAAACAACTCACCAACCATGTCCTACCCCCGCCAAAGTCGTAGACAGCAACTCTTGAATCCTGAGCGCCGCAAGGAAGATGATATCGACCGACGTGGAACTAAACGTCGTCAGTCCCATACGGAACGCTCCGCTCCGCACTCAGGTCAGGCACTGGAGGGGCAGCAACAGACACATCTTGGGGCTCCACACATTATTTCCGCGGACGACAAGCAGCCACCAACAGCAAACAAAAATGGACCTGCACAATCTGACGAGGATGTCATATTCGAGGGTGATACCAAGGAAGTACCCGACCTGCGTGCGGACAGTAGTCAGACTTTTATTGGTGAACAGGTAGCCAGTGAAGGGCTGTCCCCTCGTTCGTCTC
This sequence comes from Sphaeroforma sirkka, assembly GCA_001586965.3. Classification (NCBI taxonomy): domain Eukaryota; class Ichthyosporea; order Ichthyophonida; genus Sphaeroforma; species Sphaeroforma sirkka. The sequence goes on along the minus strand of LUCW03001985.1, from coordinate 3,113 downwards.
TGGGATACTCCAGGGGCCTTATTTCCCAGTAATGACCCACCACGCCTCCCACCTAACAAGCGGAAGCGTCACCGGAACCGTACCAACAACAAGGAAACGGCACGGGAACAATCGTCAGCTCAGAAACTCACGGAGCTGATGACACAACAACAGTCTCTCTTTGAAAAATACGAACAGAGGTTACAGCGCATAAACGCCGGACGAACTACAATAGGGACCGGCCGCTAAGGAGAGTTCTTCTGACGCACACGAACGGGTACAGGCAGTACCAGAGGACGAAGACAACCCTACCTTCCGAATTCAAGGCTGTGAGCGTCCGTTTTATGGACTTGGGTACAAATCACCAGGGTCAGAGGACAGTTCAACCGAGGAGGATGATACTCTGTCTGCCAGTGAGAACACACCAACTTTTCAAGAGTTCGCACATGAACAAGTATTAGCCAGACAGAATCCTCAAGGTAAGCAGGCGGTGAAGAATAGACAGGACCGATTAAGTACGAACCTGCGCCAACAACAGCAACGTCAGTGGGGCGAGAAAGAAGCGCCCAGTGAATATGTACAGACACATAAACGACAAGAGAAGGAGACAACAGTGCCTCCGCCCACACCGGCTAGTATCGAGAAAAGGCGACAGGCGCTACACGCACGGATACTACAGTTAAGTGACGAGCTATGCCAAGCAATCGAGGAGAATAACACGGCTCGAGCTGAAGCTCTTCGGGGCGTGATTGAGACACTTCGAGCTACATTAGAGTCCCGACCGGTAGAGAAGCGTCCCGTACCTTCACCACGTACGTGGCCTGATTGGCCGTCGAACAGATACTACCTACATGATATCATGGAACGGGACACAAGAGGGGCTCTCCTCGAGGCGTTCAAGAACGCACAAATCGCAGGGCTGGACGAGAGTTGGAACCTTACATGGTTTCATAAGGTACTATCTTACTTCAAGGCGGAGAAGTCAACGCTGGACTACATCCGCGACAACTCTGAACGGTTGAAGACATGCACACCTCAACTACAGATCGAACAGATCTGTTCGCACGAAACACAAGCCACTGTCGATCCCGCGTTTCGCAAGTTAGCCAAGGCCAAAGTCGGAACATGCACACTCCTCTTATGGAACAAATGACACAGCTCATGGAGAACCACAGGAGGGCACGTGAACGGTGCCAGACAGATGCCGACTTCCAACAGAATTTAGTGAACCACTGCATTGTACAACTGTTGAGAAGAAGCTCTCAACGGCCGTACGTATGAACGTACTCTACAGTTGCATCCCAAATGGCAACTGATGGAGACACACGAGCTTATACAGCTGTTGAGCCCTGACATTCAGGATGCACAGCAACGTACGGCAGCACGTTTCCAGGGTCGCAACAACCGCGAGGGCCTGACGACCAATGGAAGTCGCGACCACACCAATAGCCGCCCCAACCTACAGACGAGTAGACGACAAACGCAGAATTGGACTCAACGGCCCCAACCTACGGTACCAACGACTTGTGCGGGGTGCCAGGCACAGGCGCCACCAGGTGATAGGCACATCCCTCACGGTGTCATCATTTCAGGGCGTCGCAAGCGGTGAGCGCAGAGGGTCGGGCAAGGCTATACGACAACAACCGTCCTTTGAGGGACGTACAATCGGTACACAGACCGTCCACAACGTCAACCGCAGGACAGGGGCAGAATACATCCCAGACTAGAGACGTAGTCACAATCCGTCCGACGCCTCAAGTACAGGTGAATGCGATTACACACAGGACGAAGACTTGGCTCCACCATCGGAAGCTACAGAGATTCATATCAACACGATCTTTTACGAAGACTTCGAGCACATGACGTCAACACCAAACCACACCTATGAGACGTGGGAGTCGGTAGCCGATCATGCATGAGAGGTGAGGGTGTCTGAGTCGGATAGAGCTTCATATTTGTTACCACGATTGGAGCAGTGATGGCAATACAAGACCCATTGCTGACGTCAGACAACCGAGTCTATATTCAAGTACAAATCAACGGACGTACGTTCAAAGCCTTGATATAGACACGGGAGCAAATAGAAGTTGTATCTCACAGACATCCGCAGACCTCCCTTGGCCGACCAATGCTCCGGCACCACCTGGGTCATTTATATATTTAGCTGACAAGGCGGTGCGAACTCCTCGACTGGGGACGACGGAAGTGGTACCTATAAGGTACGGTACCAGAATTATCGACGGTTCATTAGAATTGATGAACTTGCCGACGGGTATAGATGTTATAGTGGGGCAAGATATGTTGAAGGCTTGGGCCTATACATAGGCGGTATCCAATCGCCACTTGCACCAATAGACCCCACAGAGCTAGAAGAGCTCCTCGAACCCATACCACGCCGACAAGCACCTAACACGACGGAACCCGTCGATGTACGCGAACGGTTGGCACAGGATTTGGAAGCCAATGCGAAAATTGCCGACAACGCGCGCTGTCGTCTGGAAGGGAGTGAGGTAACCATCCCAGTAACCCATGAACAAGCGTTGCAGATGCGGCGATCGGCGCGTAACTTCGTATCCGATCGATGGCTCCCCCTGGTGTGGATGAACAAGTGAAGAAGTGGTTGACGGATTTGGTGATCACGAAACGAACGACACCAACGACTGTTAATCTTCCTCTCCTTTGCGGTACCGACATTCGATGCGGAAGGCAACGTCAAGAAGGTACGCGTGTGTTTAGACATGCGTGCCGTTAACGCGCTTATTCCTGGTGACCAGTTCCTGATCCCCAAGGTCAACGAACTCATATCTCGCCTCAAGAGTAAGAGTACTACACGACGCTGGACATATCGGCTGCATACCACAGGCTGCCCATCCATCCAGACTCACAATACTTATTTAGTTTTACACACGAACGTTATCAGTACTCGTTCACATCAGCACCGTTCGGTCTTCATGTACTCACGCAGCAGTTTTCAACGTACCTTGAGTACAATACTTGATGGCTTACCGGTTCACCACTATATCGATGACATAGTTATCGCCAGTGACGGTTATGACGAACACGTTGGGACGGTGCAGAAGGTGATACAACGCTTAACATACCACAGTTTTAAGCTTAACCCTGCCAAGTGCCAC
>LUCW03001984.1:0-13442 GCA_001586965.3 Sphaeroforma sirkka | reverse complement strand
GCCAACATTCTGCATATAGTATGATGTGATGCCATCGTTGTAGCATCAGTTCAGCTTTAGCTGTGTGTTCATATACACCAAAGCCTTGTGATCAGTCAACACTGAAAAGCGTTGATTCGAGATGATCGGAAGTGTGTGAGACCATATACCAAGGCCAATAATTCCTTCATGGGTGTTGCGTAATTGCGCTGTGCTGTTGAGGGTCTTGCTGAAGAACATTAGGTATGCTTCTTCCCCTTCTATGGTCTGGAACAATGCACCTCCAATACCGTAGTCGCTTGCATCCGTTTCGAGTTGTAAAGGTACTTCGTCGACGGAAATTTCAACACTACTGCCTCAACTATGGGCTTGCTTCATGGCATCCCAAGCTTGCTGGTGTCTCTGTTCCCACCTGTCTCCAATGATTTCCTTAGGCTTCAGTCTTACAAATTCCCGGAGTGGGGCAACTACCTCTGCAAGTTTGGTAGGTGCTCGTGAAGAAAGTTATTAATCCCAAGGCCGATGCAATGTCTTTGTACTTCTTCGGGGTTGGCCAGTCAATGAGCTTGGCCTGCTTTTCATGGCAAATATCAATTCCGGCCTTCGATACTCGCTTCCCTAGGATCATGACTTCTTTGACTGCAAATGACATTTTGAAGGGTTTTAGCTTGAAACTGTGGTACGTCAGCCGCCGAATGACCTCTTTCACTACTCGTACGTGTTCCTCGTAGTCATCTGTTGCTATTACGATGTCGTCCAGGTAGTGGTGTGCCGGAAGTCCTTGCAATATCACACTCAGTGTACGCTGAAACTGCTGCGTCAGTGTGTAGTCCAAATGGCGCTGATGTAAAGGAATACTGGCTTTTGCCATGTGTGAAACTGAATAGATACTGAGAATCAGGGTGAATTAGGGAGTCGATGGTACGCTGCGGTTAGATCCAATGTCGTGTAATATCTCTTCCTTTGATGTTACCAATGATGTCGTTGATACGAGGAATAATGAACTGATCCGCCGGTATTAATGCATTCACCGCTCTGAGGTCCAAACACACTCGCACTTTCTTTGGTTCTCCAGATTGAGTATACTCTGGCACGGCGAGTAAGGGTAAGTTGACGGAAGTGGCTGTATCCCTTTGAACTATGACCAAATCTTGAATCCACTTCTGCACCTGTCTATCTACCCATGGTATCCATTTGTCTGCTACAAAGTTCCTTACTGCCTTCCGCATCCTTGCAGCTTGATCTGGTGTCACTGGCAATCTAACTTCGCCTCCTTCCAGTCTGCACCTGTCCTTTTCTCGAATACCGTCATTGTCCCTCAGTTCCTTGTCTAGTTCCAGGCGAACACCGGTTTCCTCGGTCAAATCTGGTGGTCGTCTCAACGGTATTGGTTCCAATAGTTTGTCTAGCTCCGTTGGATCTATGGGTGAGAATGGCGATTGAAGGCCTCCCACGTATAGCCCTAAGCCAGGCATAAGATCCTGGCCTACGATCGCGTCGATAGCCGGTGGTAGATTCATTAGCTCGAAAGACTGTTCTGTGAGCTCTAGACCATATCGTACTGGAGTTTGTACGGTTGAGCCTATTCGCCGTGTACGAAGACTACGATCAGCTAGGTATATATAGGATCCCTCCGGAGCCGACTTAATTTGCAATCCCCAATCGTGTGCGGATGTCGAATCAATGCAACTTCTGTTTGCCCCAGAATCCACTAACGCCCTGCATGTCTTACCGTTAATCAGGATGGATATGAATACTCGATTGTCCATTGAAAGTAATGGATCTTTGATCGATAGTATCACAGGTGTGCTAGACGGGAAAACTAAAGTTGCATCTACATCCGACACCCTTACGTCCTATTCCTGATCGCTGCCTATGGTTTCCCACGTTGCATCCTCTTCTAACTCACCCTGTTCGATTTCGTCTGGGTGTGCCAGTATGGAAGCAATGTGTGTGTCTGTAGGCGTGGTCTCTCTCCTGCTCCGTTTGCTGGTCGTCCGAGTCTGTTAGAGCCGTAATGGTGTTGACCGCGGGCAAACTCTTATCGAAGGATACGCCTTGCTTAAATCCTCGGCCCGAGCTGGATGTGAATCCAACCCTTTTGTTCGACTGGTAGTGCTTGCAGGATGATATATGCCTGAAACTGGGTGGGGCACCCGCTCTGCACGCGTAACACGTGGTGGTCGTAGACGTGCTTGTGCGTTGTGTGCTGCCTCCTCCTGTATTCGTATTCAAATTACGATCTCGTTGTTGGGCTGGAAACTGTCTACGCCTATCCCCCACATTCATCTGTGTCCGTACCCGTTGTCTGAGGATGGCATCGGTTTCTTGTATGTCTGGATTTAAAATGCGGAGAAGGTCTTCAGTCTCCAGGTGGTCCCAACCTATGTGGTGTTGTAGCGTGCGTTCATACGTCATATTACCTGTCAGGTCCTCGAGGGCCTGTATGAGGCAGTGATTAAGCAACCGCTTAGGAAAGTCCTCCTTGCCCTTATCTGCTCGCTCCCCAGGCTCTCTTGTGAACTTCCACAATCTTGTTCAAATGTTCCCTGGCTGACTCTACACCCTTGGTGCGGGATTACCCTTCGCCAACTTCTTAAAGGTAGGGTCTACGGTGGCCTTGCTCTCATGTTGACAGATTTGGTCTATGACCTGTTCCGCCGGATATACCCTCAGCTCATTATGGTTGTCACGGAGATAGTCAATTGTGGCCTTTGCTGCCTTAAAATGTATGAGTACCTTATAGAACCAACGTACCATCCACGACTCATCTAGTCCTGAGACATGGGCGTTCTTCAGTGCCTCTTCTAGCGCCCCTCGTGTGTCTCTATCGGCTGTGCTGCTTAATTGATAACGGTCTAAAGGCCAATCGGGCCATGTCCGTGGCTCCGGAGCTCTGTTCTTCCTGATAGCTTCCAATTGAGTATTCAACGCTCCTTTCAACGTATCGATCGTGGACGTTAGTAATGTACATCTTGGGACATCGTAGTTTCCCCTGTGCTCGACAAAGTTCATCCACAAAGAAGGATATCTTCCCTTCGAGGCGTTGACACATGGCTCGGCGATGCTCGTTCCACTGCGCTGGTGTCATGATCGGCTCTCTCGCCTGTTCGTCTTTGTGCGGTCGTTTTCTGCTGCCATGAACATTACCGTCGTCGACATCACTAGACTTGCGCTTACCGTCGTCGACGTCACTATACTTGCGCTTACCGTCGTCAACGTAACTAGCCTTGCGCATATCCTGTATCGATCGCGCGAAGTCTCGGTGCTGTCGGCTGAGTTCCCATCGTCTACGTAGTTGTTTTCGTTCGGCTTCCCTACGATAATCCCCATGTGGGTCGCTCAAATATTGCTCTAGCTGTCGGCCCCTGATTTCGTCAGAGTTTTGCTGACGAGTGCCCGTGGCCCACCCTGACATATTTCTATGCCGTTGGACTTGTCGCTCATCCCCGTTGCCTGCGAGGGAATCCTGACTTGCACTGGTAAAACTCCCCGATCGAGTTCGCTTTCGAGTGAAATCTCGTTCAGGTGCTCGGTGAAAAGGCTGCCATGAATACGGTCTATCACCCGCTGAATGAATGCCCGAAGTACCTCGGACATTGGCTACCCTGTGTCGCTCAGCTGCTGGTTCAGCAGACTTTGAACGACTAGTATGCCTAATCACAAATTGCACCTCACTGTCTTCTGGATCTGCTCTCCCTCTTGCCGATAAGCGAGACCCGTGCCCCAACTGATGTCGCCTGCTTGCTGCCTGGCCCACGTCTTGGTCTGTCTGTTCATGTCGCGGTTGTTCATCTCTTCGACGCGATGCTACTGTCTGGCGCGAAGAAGCTGTGCCTCCTTGGTGGGTCTGCTCGAAATCTGACAAAGATCTCTGGGTTGCTTTGCCGTCGCGACGAGTGCGTCGAGGGCTACGGGGGGTTGGACGCATAGGCATCTTGATGTTAAGACTTCGATGTATGGCTTTGTGTTGTTGATGAATAGTTGGTCCAGATTGAAGGAGTGTCGGCTATTATATAATAGTTGACTTCAGCCATTTGTGTTACACACTTTCTTCCGCCGTTCTCCTCTCGTGATACCAAAATAGCTAATTATCATTGAATCATGTTGATGTCTACAAGGTCTGCTTGCGGGTCCCCGAAAACTCGTTGCGCTCGAATACACCTTGCTCCTTGATGATTGCTAATCATTTTGTTTGGGTTGGTTTTGTTAATGAGTACTCGTTTTGCTCTCCTTTGCTCTTGTCTATAGGAGTAATTAAGAGTTGCTGATAGACTCGAAGCGTGTTCAATGATCAACCGCCTGTCGTGTTCTAGCGTTCTGAATGCTCCTTTAATCCAACCTTCGGACCACTGTACTCCAACATCAATCAAATCCGAGGCCTGCAGCCAGGAAGTTCAGGTCAAGGTTCCCAAGAATAACCTTGAAGCCCAAGGTAGATACATCGGTTATGAAGTTGGAAAACCAAAAAAACAAATTCCTTATTCAAACCAACTTGAGTGTACTTGCACGATGCCTGATAAGTGCTGTCTACTTTTGCATGTACTATTTCTTCTGTACTTTGCAAGAGTCCGCTGCATCTTGACGATTCGCCTTATACGTCGGTGATAACGTTCTCCTTAGTTTTCACCAACAATCATACAACCGTACCAGGCTATGTTGGTCCTACGGCTGATTCACTTACGTTGACTTCCTTTCTCTCTAGAATGGAAATTTAAGTATATATATATATATATATATATATATATATATACGAAAATGTATTCTGTCTTGTAACATCGGTAAATATGTCTTCTAGTTGTGTGTTGGTCGTGGGTTCAATATTCCCCCGTGATATATTTTTTCCTATGCTTTCTTGACCATCGAAGTTCGCGCATGCAACGATGGCGAACATTCGACTCCGAGATATTTTCGAAAAAAATCGATCTTCTAACCATGCCAGTCTTTTCGTCTAGCCAATTGATTACCAAAACTTGCTCCCGTAGTTGATATTTGTTGAAAATACGAGTTGAAATCGCATTTTTTCTGTCTCAGTTTCTCCCAAACTGTGCCTAGCTCCTCTTCTGCATTGCTACCTGTCTCACGCGCGCTTAATTCACACGTTTCCATTCTACGTCGCCTGACACTGTCGATTCTACATTGCTACCTGCTTTTCTTGATCACCTCTATCTGCCCTTTGTCGTCGCTGTACTCGCCCACACCTATGAAAATCTGCCATATCGACCTTCTCTACGCCAAATTACGTTCTCCTATACCCCTAACTGCGATACTGCATCATGTTCGTGTTGTGTGGATTGACTAGGCCAGTCAAAACATTGTTCAAACGTCCTATGACTGCTAATTAGTCAGAGGGAGGCCTTGATTGTCAACGACGGCCTGAAAAGTCGCATTGGAATTGAAGTATCTGGATTTTCGGACCGAAGATGGATTAAAAAAAAAAAGAAGAATGAATGGTTGTTGGGAAATGGTCGGATGACTAATTAATCTATAAAAATTTAGAAATAAAAAAATGCTAAAAAATTGCATATATTACTAATCACTCCAATTTGCTCTAGATTTAAAATAATTTTAAAAATATGCATAAAATATAAATATATATATATATATATCACGCAAGTGTATCAAACCGAGCAAAACGGATATATATATAATTATATATATATATATATATATATATTTTTTTTTTAATTAAAATTAGTAGCATAGCATTCGACCGGATGGTCGGATAACTATATATATATATATATATATATATTATATATATAGAAAAAAAAAGAAGAAGAAATAAAAATGCTCATCAGCTAAATAAAATGGGCACCTGTTAATTTCTGTATATATTACTAATCACTCCAATTTTCTCTAGATTTATAATAATAATAAAATCTGCATGATGTATATATATATATATGAAAATCACGCAAACGTATCAAACCAGCCATCAAGTATTGTACTCAGCAAAAAACGGAAGGTGGGGATTTCTTTTCACTTATCTGTGCTCGGAAGACTTTGCTCCTGTCGTAGTTTGCAAGCTCCTTTCGGCTATTGTCCGGTTCTGAGGGAGATCAACTCCCCTGTGTGCTCGGAAGACTTTGCTCCTGTCGTACTTTACAAGCTCCTTTCAGCTACCCGGTTCTGAGGGAGATCAACTCCTGTAATTCGTCAATAAAATGAACTTCTCCGTCCACTATTATCCTCGAGATAAAATCGAATAATACACCTAAAGTAACTAGTCGTAAAATGTAGTAAACACATCAAATACGTTGATACTAAAACCTACTGAGTCTCCCTGAGGCTCAGTGCGGTGTATTTATTCTTATATTTGATTGTCTACGTGGTCTACAAATAATTCACCTCGTGTGAATTAATTGTAAATTAATTCTAACTTCACACTGATAGTGGTTTAAGGGGACTTTTACCATAGGGGAGCCATCGATCGGATACGAAGTTACGCGCCGATCGCCGCATCTGCAACGCTTGTTCATGGGTTACTGGGATGGTTACCTCACTCCCTTCCAGACGACAGCGCGCGTTGTCGGCAATTTTCGCATTGGCTTCCAAATCCTGTGCCAACCGTTCGCGTACATCGACGGGTTCCGTCGTGTTAGGTGCCTGTCGGCGTGGTATGGGTTCAAGGAGCTCTTCTAGTTCTGTGGGGTCTATTGGTGCAAGTGGCGATTGGATACCGCCTATGTATAGGCCCAAGCCTTTCAACATATCTTGCCCCACTATAACATCTATACCCGTCGGCAAGTTCATCAATTCTAATGAACCGTCGATAATTCTGGTACCGTACCTTATAGGTACCACTTCCGTCGTCCCCAGTCGAGGAGTTCGCACCGCCTTGTCAGCTAAATATATAAATGACCCAGGTGGTGCCGGAGTTATTGGTCGGCCAAGGAGGTCTGCGGATGTCTGTGAGATACAACTTCTATTTGCTCCCGTGTCTATCAAGGCTTTGAACGTACGTCCGTTGATTTGTACTTGAATATAGACTCGGTTGTCTGACGTCAGCAATGGGTCTTGTATTGCCATCACTGCTCCAATCGTGGTAACAAATATGAAGCTCCTATCCGACTCAGACACCCTCACCTCTCATGCATGATCGGCTACCGACTCCCACGTGTCATAGGTGTGGTTTGGTGGTGACGTCATGTGCTCGAAGTCTTCGTAAAGGATCGTGTTGATATGAATCTCTGTAGCTTCCGATGGTGGAGCCAAGTCTTCGTCCTGTGTAATCGCATTCACCTGTACTTGAGGCGTCGGACGTATTGTAACTACGTCTCTAGTCTGGGATGTATTCTGCCTCTGTCCTGCGGTTGACGTTGTGGACGGTCTGTGTACCGATTGTACGTCCCTCAAAGGACGGTTGTTGTCGTATAGCCTTGCCCGACCCTCTGCGCTCACCGCTTGCGACGCCCTGAAATGGTGACACCGTGGGATGTGCCTACCACCTGGTGGCGCCTGTGCCTGGCACCCCGCACAAGTCGTTGGTACCGTAGGTTGGGGCCGTTGAGTCCAATTCTGCGTTTGTCGTCTACTCGTCTGTAGGTTGGGGCGGCTATTGGTGTGGTCGCGACTTCCATTGGTCGTCGGGCCCTCGCGGTTGTTGCGACCCTGGAAACGTGCTGCCGTACGTTGCTGTGCATCCTGAATGTCAGGGCTCAACAGCTGTATAAGCTCGTGTGTCTCCATCAGTTGCCATTTGGGATGCAACTGTAGAGTACGTTCATACGTACGGCCGTTGAGAGCTTCTTCTAACAGTTGTACAATGCAGTGGTTCACTAAATTCTGTTGGAAGTCGGCATCTGTCTGGCACCGTTCACGTGCCCTCCTGTGGTTCTCCATGAGCTGTGTCATTTGTTCCATAAGAGGAGTGTGCATGTTCCGACTTTGGCCCTTGGCTAACTTGCGAAACGCGGGATCGACAGTGGCTTGTGTTTCGTGCGAACAGATCTGTTCGATCTGTAGTTGAGGTGTGCATGTCTTCAACCGTTCAGAGTTGTCGCGGATGTAGTCCAGCGTTGACTTCTCCGCCTTGAAGTAAGATAGTACCTTATGAAACCATGTAAGGTTCCAACTCTCGTCCAGCCCTGCGATTTGTGCGTTCTTGAACGCCTCGAGGAGAGCCCCTCTTGTGTCCCGTTCCATGATATCATGTAGGTAGTATCTGTTCGACGGCCAATCAGGCCACGTACGTGGTGAAGGTACGGGACGCTTCTCTACCGGTCGGGACTCTAATGTAGCTCGAAGTGTCTCAATCACGCCCCGAAGAGCTTCAGCTCGAGCCGTGTTATTCTCCTCGATTGCTTGGCATAGCTCGTCACTTAACTGTAGTATCCGTGCGTGTAGCGCCTGTCGCCTTTTCTCGATACTAGCCGGTGTGGGCGGAGGCACTGTTGTCTCCTTCTCTTGTCGTTTAGGTGTCTGTACATATTCACTGGGCGCTTCTTTCTCGCCCCACTGACGTTGCTGTTGTTGGCGCAGGTTCGTACTTAATCGGTCCTGTCTATTCTTCACCGCCTGCTTACCTTGAGGATTCTGTCTGGCTAATACTTGTTCATGTGCGAACTCTTGAAAAGTTGGTGTGTTCTCACTGGCAGACAGAGTATCATCCTCCTCGGTTGAACTGTCCTCTGACCCTGGTGATTTGTACCCAAGTCCATAAAACGGACGCTCACAGCCTTGAATTCGGAAGGTAGGGTTGTCTTCGTCCTCTGGTACTGCCTGTACCCGTTCGTGTGCGTCAGAAGAACTCTCCTTAGCGGCCGGCCCTATTGTAGTTCGTCCGGCGTTTATGCGCTGTAACCTCTGTTCGTATTTTTTCAAAGAGAGACTGCTGTTGTGTCATCAGCTCCGTGAGTTTCTGAGCTGACGATTGTTCCCGTGCCGTTTCCTTGTTGTTGGTACGGTTCCGGTGACGCTTCCGCTTGTTAGGTGGGAGGCGTGGTGGGTCATTACTGGGAAATAAGGCCCCTGGAGTATCCCGAGACGAACGAGGGGACAGCCCTTCACTGGCTACCTGTTCACCAATAAAAGTCTGACTACTGTCCGCACGCAGGTCGGGTACTTCCTTGGTCTCACCCTCGAATATGACATCCTCGTCAGATTGTGCAGGTCCATTTTGTTTGCTGTTGGTGGCTGCTTGTCGTCCGCGGAAATAATGTGTGGAGCCCCAAGATGTGTCTGTTGTTGCCCCTCCAGTGCCTGACCTGAGTGCGGAGCGGAGCGTTCCGTATGGGACTGACGACGTTTAGTTCCACGTCGGTCGATATCATCTTCCTTGCGGCGCTCAGGATTCAAGAGTTGCTGTCTACGACTTTGGCGGGGGGTAGGACATGGTTGGTGAGTTGTTTGTCAATGGAGAACTAGAAATGTGTGCGAATGAACTGATAGAGTACTGAATATAAATATCCATTTTCTATTAAGTTTCATCCTTCAAACACATAACGTCTCGACATCGATCTCCGAGGAACTCGTGGGTTCCCTCGTGACTGTTTTATTTCCTACACTAACATAAGTAGTGTGGATAGTCTATATACTCTAACACTACCAGCTGTCTTACTCTTCATCCCACAATAACATATGGTTGAGTGCCTCATTAGTCGGAGCCACTTCTTGTTCTACTCCTCGCCAGCTCTTACTCCGGCCTAATGACGGCCTATTCGCAGGACCCTGTTGGGAACTTCCCTCATCGCTCCTCTTTTTTACTCTTCTTACCCGTGATGTCCTTGTCATGTGCTGTTGCGGTTGTTGGAATATGCTTCTTGATCTAAGAACGATTGCTCGTTATTGCACTCCTAAACTAAGCTGCCGTCAACCACACCTTCTGTGCATACTGTTGATCCTCTCCGTTGACCTGATTTATCTGGAAGTTCTAGTGATTTGAGTGTGTTCGCATATCATTTTCACAATTTAACCTTGTATTTACTTGCATCGTTCGTGTTATGTGCGCCCCCACCCTTATATGCTCCTAATAACTCACAGGTGCTTACTTGTGTCTCTGTATGCTTCCTAATATCCCATTCTGAAAATCTTTTGTAAAATAATCTAGTATGCCGCTGATTCATTGCGTCATCGTACTAACCGAGTCGGTACTAACCATGTACATCTCCCATCTCTACTACACTACTGTGGATCCTAAAGAACTTTCTTCTAACAACTTCTTAAATACAATTTAAGCTCATTAGCTTGCAATTCGATTTGTACCTGTCTCACACTGAAAACAACCTTCCTACCTGTACTCACACATGTCTACTTATCTGTGGATTCTGACTGATTGTCTGATTTCGTCATTTGATCGTCGTGAGACTTTCCTTGTTGACCCTGGTTAATGTTCTGCTTGATTGGAATGTTCGCTCTTCGGGTTCACTCGTATTAGTAGATTCTTTCTTCATCCTCGTCGTCAACACGTCGTTAAACCAACGATCGGATAATCTAAATCGTTCATTTTGATGCGACATTCTCCGTTCGCATTGTCTTTTCAATTGTTATACTTATAACAAAAAAAAATATGTGCCAGCTACTGACTAATTCATATTCTGTAGCTTTCTCTGTAATTACTAATAAACTAACAACTTCTATGGTAAGTTAAAAAAATAGTAAGTATACGCGAGATAACTGTATCTCAACGTTCTCCCTCCTCAGGGAGGGGACGTTGTTCATTTATTAGTAATTATAAACAGTAATCCTAAAATGACTGACTCTTAAATGAGTCATTAGTCATGTGCTGTAAAACCAGCAAAACCCTAAAACCCAGTTTATCAGATTATTCTGATAAACTGTAAAACTTGTAATAAACCTAAAATAATCAAATAAATATAAGTACTTGTATTCTGACCACAAGCTAGAGCATTGTGCTGGCATTTTACCTCAGAGAGCTAGAGGAACCGATGTATACGTCTCGAGCGACCCATCGTGTTTGAATTCTTGAAGCTACTGTTCATCTGTGTCAGCAAATAGGAGTTTGGCAAGTACAATATAGGAGAAAAAACTGCCAGTGGCAGAAACCGCGCAAACCATTAACCCGCTGTTTCAAAACAAAGCCGAAGGAGTTGTTTAGTTGATTTCGCTGTTTTATACTCCGAAGCTAGAGTGGCTCATTTCACCTCGCGAGCTTGAGCCGCTGACGATTTTATCTCGCGAGCTCGAGTGCTAACCGTTTATTCTCGCGAGCTAGAGTTGCTGTTTTTATACTCAAGAGCTCGAGTGGCTGGTTTATACTCGGGAGCTAGAGTTGCTGGTTTATACTCGGGAGCTAGAGTTGCTCATTTAACCTCGCGAGCTTGAGCCGCTGACGATTTTCCCTCGCGAGCTCGAGTGGCTGGTTTATACTCAAGAGCTCGAGTGGCTGGTTATACTCGGGAGCTAAAGTTGCTGGTTTATACTTCAGAGCTTGAGCTCGATATCCGAGAACAAAGTTATATTGAAGATAAAGTATTAAAACTGTGCACGTTCGCGCTTACGTGTCAAATCTGCGCGGCCTTGTGGTAGGCCACTATATCGTTGGCATCGTCAGATGCCTCCACTGTTTCCCACGTAGGTCCCCTTCGCGCCATCGCACCAAGTATTCCATCTTCCCAGTATTATCATTCGTACGGTGTGTGATAATATGGCGGAACTCGACTCCGCCTTCCGTCCACAACTCGTCGTTAAGTGGCGGGTCAGTGCGTCGATGCACTAACCGGAGGAGTTCAACACGTACCGGTCTGTCTTTGAATTCTGGAGGGGCGGAACCGTCTTTATTTGCCAATTCGTAGCGCTGACCGATTCTAGACTTGACCACATAAGGGCCAAACAGCGGCCTCATTGCCTTAGTCGTTTTTCCTCATACCGCACCATCACTACGTCGCCTTCGTCGAAATGTACTGAGTCGTGTGTGTATAGGCGGTAGAACGTCTTCGTCAGTTTACCCGTGTACTTCTTAGTAATGTGGTGTGGTGTTGGGAGGATAGTATCATGCACTGGTCCAACCGTTGAGCCCAGGTATCATTCGTAATCGGCTAGATGTCATGTAACTCCTCAGTAAAATCGGCGAACGGAACGTGGCGGCGACCAAAATACACGCTAAACGGTGCGCACTTATGACATCGAGATATGCGAAGACTCTGATAGAGCGTTGTAACCGGGAGGCGTTCGTCCCACCGTAGGGGTACTGCTTCACAGCACTGACTAATGAATCGTGCAATCTCCTTATGACGTCGTTCGGCAGCGCCCAGTACTTGGGGTCGGTTTGGCGGTGACACCTTATGTGGCGTACCCACTTCCTGGACCAGGAGTTCTGCTATCTTGTTGGTGAATTCGTTTCCCCATGTCTGTCTGGAGCAACCGCGGGAAGCCATGTTCGCCAAAAAACTATTAATTAGTGTCTGCACCGTCGTCTTTCGTCTTGTCAGGGTGTTGCTCAAAAGTTTGAGTAGCCTGTAGCGATATCCAGGACGTGAAGGATGTAATTGTTCTTCCTCCTGGACTCAAGTGGCATCGGAATGTAATCGACTTGTATGTGGTCCCACCGGTAGCGTGCGTCAATGCTGATCATCGGATGAAAACCTTTACGTAGCGTGTCTTGACCCAGGCATGTACCACACTGTCGTTTGACTTCAGTTCAATTCGAGTGCGCCCGGCCACACATAGCCGTTATGTCGTGTCTTGACCCAGGCATGTACCACACTTGTCGTTTGACTTCAGTTCCAATTCGAGAGCACCCGGCCACGCATGGCCGTTTTGTCGGGGTTGTTGGACCGGGTCTGCCGCTCCATGGTGGCCTTGTTCGTGGTGTGCTTGCGTGAGTTGTGTACGGCGCTATCGTTCTTCCGGTGTTGCTTGCTCAACTGCTGGTTGACACTCTGCTTCTGCCATTGTCACCGATATCTCGCGCTGTATCTAAACATCTCACGTACGCGGTATGTCGGTTCTGTATACCCTAGTCGTTGCGAAAATAGTGGGTCTAGTTTGTTTCCCGTTTGGTAGACCCACTCGTGCGATCATCGTGTGCCCCGGTTGTCTTCCACATGCATACTTGCACACTTTAGGAACGTGTGTGGCGTACGTGGAACCAGCACTGGTTCTGACTGTAGCAGCTTCTTGAACAAGTCAAACCACGGCGCTTTTGGACCCTATAATAGGCATACGGTTGCACTTGCACCGTCGGCTCTTATCTTGCGCAACATTCTATGTATATTCTCCCATGGTGGCTTCTATCCTGCCCGTCTATCGTCGACCAGTTGTGGGCAAACGCGCCCTTACCCGTCCTCCGGGGTAATATTTTTACCTTACACCTATGTAACTCATCTGTTGGTTCAACAGATAATTCTCGAGGAGACGTGAGAGTTCCCACCGCGTGTGCATATTTATGTCCTTCTTGATTGCTTTTTTTTAGCTTCAAATGCGCTCTCTCCGCAGCTTTCATATCCCAGCAGCGGTCGCAGGAACCAAAATGTAGTAGTAAGTGGTTTTCCTGGGACCGG
>LUCW03001983.1:5000-40920 GCA_001586965.3 Sphaeroforma sirkka | reverse complement strand
CTCCTTAGTTTTCACCAACAATCATACAAGCCAACCGTAAGGCTATGTTGGTCCCATGGCTGATTCAATTTACGTTGACTTCTTTTCTCCTCCTACAGAATGGAAATTTAAGTATATATATATATATGTATATATATATATAAAATGTATATTCTATATATTCTAATGTATTCCTATCGGTAAATCGGTAACTTAGTCTGTGTGTTGTGTGTTAGTGGGGTTCTGATAATTCCGTGATATATTTTTTCCTAATAGCTGTAATCATCGAAGTTCATGCATGCAACGATGGCGAAACATTCGACTCGAGATATTTTCGAAAAATCGATCTTCTAACCATGCCAGTCTTTTCGTCTAAATTTTCATTGATTGGGCAAAACTTGCTCCAGTAGTTGATATTTGTTGAAAATACGAGTTGAAATCGCATTTTTCTGTCTCAGTTTCTCCCAACCTGTGCCCTAGCTCCTCTTCAGCATTGCTACCTGTCTCACGCGCGCGCTTAATTCACACGTTTCCATTCTACGTCGCCTGACACTGTCGATCTCTACATTGCTACCTGCTTTTCTTGATCACCTCTATCTGCCCTTTGTCGTCGCTGTACTCGCCCACACCTATGAAAATCTGCCATATCGACCTTCTCTACGCCAAATTAAACCTCCTATACCCCTAACTGCGATACTGCATCATGTTCGTGTTGTGTGGATTGACTAGGCCAGTCAAAACATTGTTCAAACGTCCTATGACTGCTAATTAGTCAGAGGGAGGCCTTGATTTGTCAACGACGGCCTGAAAAGTCGCATTGAATTGAAGTATCTGGATTTTCGACCGAAGATGGATTAAAAAAAATCAAAAGAAGAATGAATGGTTTGTTGGGAAAATGTCACTGAATGACTAATTAATCTATAAAAAATTTAGAAATAAAAAATGCTAAAAAATTGCATATATTACTAATCACTCCAATTTGCTCTAGATTTAAAATAATTTTAAAAATATGCATAAAATATAAATATGTATATATATATATAAATCACGCAAGTGTATCAAACCGAGCAAAACGGATATATATATAATTATATATATATATATATATATATATATTTTTTTAATTAAAATTAGTAGCATTCGACCGGATGGTCGAGATAACTATATATATATATATATATATATATATTTATAGAAAAAAAAGAAGAAGAAAATAAAATGCTCATCAGCTAAATAAAATGGGCACCTGTTAATTTCTGTATATATTACTAATCACTCCAATTTTCTCTAGATTTATAATAATAATAAAATCTGCATGATGTATATATATATATATGAAAATCACGCAAACGTATCAAACCGAGCAAAACGGAAGGTGGGGATTTCTTTCACTTATCTGTGCTCGGAAGACTTTGCTCCTGTCGTAGTTTGCAAGCTCCTTTCGGCTATCCGGTTCTGAGGGAGATCAACTCCCCTGTGCTCGGAAGACTTTGCTCCTGTCGTACTTTTACAAGCTCCTTTCAGCTACCCGGTTCTGAGGGAGATCAACTCCTGTAATTCGTCAATAAAATGAACTTCTCCGTCCACTATTATCCTCGAGATAAAATCGAATAATACACCTAAAGTAACTAGTCGTAAAATGTAGTAAACACATCAAATACGATACTAAAACCTACTGAGTCTCCCTGAGGCTCAGTGCGGTGTATTTATTCTTATATTTGATTGTCTACGTGGTCTACAAATAATTCACCTCGTGTGAATTAATTGTAAATTAATTCTAACTTCACACTGATAGTGGTTTAAGGGGACTTTTACCACAGGGGAGCCATCGATCGGATACGAAGTTACGCGCCGATCGCCGCATCTGCAACGCTTGTTCATGGGTTACTGGGATGGTTACCTCACTCCCTTCCAGACGACAGCGCGCGTTGTCGGCAATTTTCGCATTGGCTTCCAAATCCTGTGCCAACCGTTCGCGTACATCGACGGGTTCCGTCGTGTTAGGTGCCTGTCGGCGTGGTATGGGTTCAAGGAGCTCTTCTAGTTCTGTGGGGTCTATTGGTGCAAGTGGCGATTGGATACCGCCTATGTATAGGCCCAAGCCTTTTCAACATATCTTGCCCCACTATAACATCTATACCCGTCGGCAAGTTCATCAATTCTAATGAACCGTCGATAATTCTGGTACCGTACCTTATAGGTACCACTTCCGTCGTCCCCAGTCGAGGAGTTCGCACCGCCTTGTCAGCTAAATATATAAATGACCCAGGTGGTGCCGGAGTTATTGGTCGGCCAAGGAGGTCTGCGGATGTCTGTGAGATACAACTTCTATTTGCTCCCGTGTCTATCAAGGCTTTGAACGTACGTCCGTTGATTTGTACTTGAATATAGACTCGGTTGTCTGACGTCAGCAATGGGTCTTGTATTGCCATCACTGCTCCAATCGTGGTAACAAATATGAAGCTCCTATCCGACTCAGACACCTCACCTCTCATGCATGATCGGCTACCGACTCCCACGTGTCATAGGTGTGGTTTGGTGGTGACGTCATGTGCTCGAAGTCTTCGTAAAGGATCGTGTTGATATGAATCTCTGTAGCTTCCGATGGTGGAGCCAAGTCTTCGTCCTGTGTAATCGCATTCACCTGTACTTGAGGCGTCGGACGTATTGTAACTACGTCTCTAGTCTGGGATGTATTCTGCCTCTGTCCTGCGGTTGACGTTGTGGACGGTCTGTGTACCGATTGTACGTCCCTCAAAGGACGGTTGTTGTCGTATAGCCTTGCCCGACCCTCTGCGCTCACCGCTTGCGACGCCCTGAAATGGTGACACCGTGGGATGTGCCTACCACCTGGTGGCGCCTGTGCCTGGCACCCCGCACAAGTCGTTGGTACCGTAGGTTGGGGCCGTTGAGTCCACCTGCGTTTGTCGTCTACTCGTCTGTAGGTTGGGGCGACTATTGGTGTGGTCGCGACTTCCATTGGTCGTCGGGCCCTCGCGGTTGTTGCGACCCTGGAAACGTGCTGCCGTACGTTGCTGTGCATCCTGAATGTCAGGGCTCAACAGCTGTATAAGCTCGTGTGTCTCCATCAGTTGCCATTTGGGATGCAACTGTAGAGTACGTTCTTACGTACGCCCGTTGAGAGCTTCTTCTAACAGTTGTACAATGCAGTGGTTCAATAAATTCTGTTGGAAGTCGGCATCTGTCTGGCACCGTTCACGTGCCCTCCTGTGGTTCTCCATGAGCTGTGTCATTTGTTCCATAAGAGGAGTGTGCATGTTCCGACTTTGGCCCTTGGCTAACTTGCGAAACGCGGGATCGACAGTGGCTTGTGTTTCGTGCGAACAGATCTGTTCGATCTGTAGTTGAGGTGTGCATGTCTTCAACCGTTCAGAGTTGTCGCGGATGTAGTCCAGCGTTGACTTCTCCGCCTTGAAGTAAGATAGTACCTTATGAAACCATGTAAGGTTCCAACTCTCGTCCAGCCCTGCGATTTGTGCGTTCTTGAACGCCTCGAGGAGAGCCCCTCTTGTGTCCCGTTCCATGATATCATGTAGGTAGTATCTGTTCGACGGCCAATCAGGCCACGTACGTGGTGAAGGTACGGGACGCTTCTCTACCGGTCGGGACTCTAATGTAGCTCGAAGTGTCTCAATCACGCCCCGAAGAGCTTCAGCTCGAGCCGTGTTATTCTCCTCGATTGCTTGGCATAGCTCGTCACTTAACTGTAGTATCCGTGCGTGTAGCGCCTGTCGCCTTTTCTCGATACTAGCCGGTGTGGGCGGAGGCACTGTTGTCTCCTTCTCTTGTCGTTTAGGTGTCTGTACATATTCACTGGGCGCTTCTTTCTCGCCCCACTGACGTTGCTGTTGTTGGCGCAGGTTCGTACTTAATCGGTCCTGTCTATTCTTCACCGCCTGCTTACCTTGAGGATTCTGTCTGGCTAATACTTGTTCATGTGCGAACTCTTGAAAAGTTGGTGTGTTCTCACTGGCAGACAGAGTATCATCCTCCTCGGTTGAACTGTCCTCTGACCCTGGTGATTTGTACCCGAGTCCATAAAACGGACGCTCACAGCCTTGAATTCGGAAGGTAGGGTTGTCTTCGTCCTCTGGTACTGCCTGTACCCGTTCGTGTGCGTCAGAAGAACTCTCCTTAGCGGCCGGCCCTATTGTAGTTCGTCCGGCGTTTATGCGCTGTAACCTCTGTTCGTATTTTTCAAAGAGACTGCTGTTGTGTCATCAGCTCCGTGAGTTTCTGAGCTGACGATTGTTCCCGTGCCGTTTCCTTGTTGTTGGTACGGTTCCGGTGACGCTTCCGCTTGTTAGGTGGGAGGCGTGGTGGGTCATTACTGGGAAATAAGGCCCCTGGAGTATCCCGAGACGAACGAGGGGACAGCCCTTCACTGGCTACCTGTTCACCAATAAAAGTCTGACTACTGTCCGCACGCAGGTCGGGTACTTCCTTGGTCTCACCCTCGAATATGACATCCTCGTCAGATTGTGCAGGTCCATTTTTTTTGTTTGCTGTTGGTGGCTGCTTGTCGTCCGCGGAAATAATGTGTGGAGCCCCAAGATGTGTCTGTTGTTGCCCCTCCAGTGCCTGACCTGAGTGCGGAGCGGAGCGTTCCGTATGGGACTGACGACGTTTAGTTCCACGTCGGTCGATATCATCTTCCTTGCGGCGCTCAGGATTCAAGAGTTGCTGTCTACGACTTTGGCGGGGGTAGGACATGGTTGGTGAGTTGTTTGTCAATGGAGAACTAGAAATGTGTGCGAATGAACTGATAGAGTACTGAATATAAATATCCATTTTCTATTAAGTTTCATCCTTCAAACACATAACGTCTCGACATCGATCTCCGAGGAACTCGTGGGTTCCCTCGTGACTGTTTTATTTCCTACACTAACATAAGTAGTGTGGATAGTCTATATACTCTAACACTACCAGCTGTCTTACTCTTCATCCCACAATAACATATGGTTGAGTGCCTCATTAGTCGGAGCCACTTCTTGTTCTACTCCTCGCCAGCTCTTACTCCGGCCTAATGACGGCCTATTCGCAGGACCCTGTTGGGAACTTCCCTCATCGCTCCTCTTTTACTCTTCTTACCCGTGATGTCCTTGTCATGTGCTGTTGCGGTTGTTGGAATATGCTTCTTGATCTAAGAACGATTGCTCGTTATTGCACTCCTAAACTAAGCTGCCGTCAACCACACCTTCTGTGCATACTGTTGATCCTCTCCGTTGACCTGATTTATCTGGAAGTTCTAGTGATTTGAGTGTGTTCGCATATCATTTTCACAATTTAACCTTGTATTTACTTGCATCGTTCGTGTTATGTGCGCCCCACCCTTATATGCTCCTAATAACTCACAGGTGCTTACTTGTGTCTCTGTATGCTTCCTAATATCCCATTCTGAAAATCTTTGTAAAATAATCTAGTATGCCGCTGATTCATTGCGTCATCGTACTAACCGAGTCGGTACTAACCATGTACATCTCCCATCTCTACTACACTACTGTGGATCCTAAAGAACTTTCTTCTAACAACTTCTTAAATACAATTTAAGCTCATTAGCTTGCAATTCGATTTGTACCTGTCTCACACTGAAAACAACCTTCCTACCTGTACTCACACATGTCTACTTATCTGTGGATTCTGACTGATTGTCTGATTTCGTCATTTGATCGTCGTGAGACTTTCCTTGTTGACCCTGGTTAATGTTCTGCTTGATTGGAATGTTCGCTCTTCGGGTTCACTCGTATTAGTAGATTCTTTCTTCATCCTCGTCGTCAACACGTCGTTAAACCAACGATCGGATAATCTAAATCGTTCATTTTGATGCGACATTCTCCGTTCGCATTGTCTTTTCAATTGTTATACTTATAACAAAAAATATGTGCCAGCTACTGACTAATTCATATTCTGTAGCTTTCTCTGTAATTACTAATAAACTAACAACTTCTATGGTAAGTTAAAAATGTAGTAAGTATACGCGAGATAACTGTATCTCAACGTTCTCCCTCCTCAGGGAGGGGGACGTTGTTCATTTATTAGTAATTATAAACAGTAATCCTAAAATGACTGACTCTTAAATGAGTCATTAGTCATGTGCTGTAAAACCAGCAAAACCCTAAAACCCAGTTTATCAGATTATTCTGATAAACTGTAAAACTTGTAATAAACCTAAAATAATCAAATAAATATAAGTACTTGTATTCTGACCACAAGCTAGAGCATTGTGCTGGCATTTTACCTCAGAGAGCTAGAGGAACCGATGTATACGTCTCGAGCGACCCATCGTGTTTGAATTCTTGAAGCTACTGTTCATCTGTGTCAGCAAATAGGAGTTTGGCAAGTACAATATAGGAGAAAAACTGCCAGTGGCAGAAACCGCGCAAACCATTAACCCGCTGTTTCAAAACAAAGCCGAAGGAGTTGTTTAGTTGATTTCGCTGTTTTATACTCCGAAGCTAGAGTGGCTCATTTCACCTCGCGAGCTTGAGCCGCTGACGATTTTATCTCGCGAGCTCGAGTGCTAACCGTTTATTCTCGCGAGCTAGAGTTGCTGTTTTTATACTCAAGAGCTCGAGTGGCTGGTTTATACTCGGGAGCTAGAGTTGCTGGTTTATACTCGGGAGCTAGAGTTGCTCATTTAACCTCGCGAGCTTGAGCCGCTGACGATTTTCCCTCGCGAGCTCGAGTGGCTGGTTTATACTCAAGAGCTCGAGTGGCTGGTTATACTCGGGAGCTAAAGTTGCTGGTTTATACTTCAGAGCTTGAGCTCGATATCCGAGAACAAAGTTATATTGAAGATAAAGTATTAAAACTGTGCACGTTCGCGCTTACGTGTCCAAATCTGCGCGGCCTTGTGGTAGGCCACTATATCGTTGGCATCGTCAGATGCCTCCACTGTTTCCCACGTAGGTCCCCTTCGCGCCATCGCACCAAGTATTCCATCTTCCCAGTATTATCATTCGTACGGTGTGTGATAATATGGCGGAACTCGACTCCGCCTTCCGTCCACAACTCGTCGTTAAGTGGCGGGTCAGTGCGTCGATGCACTAACCGGAGGAGTTCAACACGTACCGGTCTGTCTTTGAATTCTGGAGGGGCGGAACCGTCTTTATTTGCCAATTCGTAGCGCTGACCGATTCTAGACTTGACCACATAAGGGCCAAACAGCGGCCTCATTGCCTTAGTCGTTTTTCCTCATACCGCACCATCACTACGTCGCCTTCGTCGAAATGTACTGAGTCGTGTGTGTATAGGCGGTAGAACGTCTTCGTCAGTTTACCCGTGTACTTCTTAGTAATGTGGTGTGGTGTTGGGAGGATAGTATCATGCACTGGTCCAACCGTTGAGCCCAGGTATCATTCGTAATCGGCTAGATGTCATGTAACTCCTCAGTAAAATCGGCGAACGGAACGTGGCGGCGACCAAAATACACGCTAAACGGTGCGCACTTATGACATCGAGATATGCGAAGACTCTGATAGAGCGTTGTAACCGGGAGGCGTTCGTCCCACCGTAGGGTACTGCTTCACAGCACTGACTAATGAATCGTGCAATCTCCTTATGACGTCGTTCGGCAGCGCCCAGTACTTGGGGTCGGTTTGGCGGTGACACCTTATGTGGCGTACCCACTTCCTGGACCAGGAGTTCTGCTATCTTGTTGGTGAATTCGTTCCCCATGTCTGTCTGGAGCAACCGCGGGAAGCCATGTTCGCCAAAAACTTCTATTAGTGTCTGCACCGTCGTCTTTCGTCTTGTCAGGTGTTGCTCAAAAGTTTGAGTAGCCTGTAGCGATATCCAGGACGTGAAGGATGTAATTGTTCTTCCTCCTGGACTCAAGTGGCATCGGAATGTAATCGACTTGTATGTGGTCCCACCGGTAGCGTGCGTCAATGCTGATCATCGGATGAAAACCTTTACGTAGCGTGTCTTGACCCAGGCATGTACCACACTGTCGTTTGACTTCAGTTCCAATTCGAGTGCGCCCGGCCACACATAGCCGTTATGTCGTGTCTTGACCCAGGCATGTACCACACTTGTCGTTTGACTTCAGTTCCAATTCGAGAGCACCCGGCCACGCATGGCCGTTTTGTCGGGGTTGTTGAACCGGGTCTGCCGCTCCATGGTGGCCTTGTTCGTGGTGTGCTTGCGTGAGTTGTGTACGGCGCTATCGTTCTTCCGGTGTTGCTTGCTCAACTGCTGGTTGACACTCTGCTTCTGCCATTGTCACCGATATCTCTCGCGCTGTATCTAAACATCTCACGTACGCGGTATGTCATGGTTCTGTATACCCTAGTCGTTGCGAAAATAGTGGGTCTAGTTTGTACCCGTTTGGTAGACCCACTCGTGCGATCATCGTGTGCCCCCCCCGGTGTCTTCCCACATGCATACTTGGCACACTTTAGGAACGTGTGTGGCGTACGTGGAACCAGCACTGGTTCTGACTGTAGCAACTGCTTGAACAAGTCAAACCACGGCGCTTTTGGACCCTATAATAGGCATACGGTTGCACTTGCACCGTCGGCTCTTATCTTGCGCAACATTCTATGTATATTCTCCCATGGTGGGTTCATCCGCCCGTCTATCGTCGACCAGTTGTGGGCAAACGCGCCTTACCCGTCCTCCGGGGTAATATTTTTACCTTACACCTATGTAACTCATCTGTTGTTCAACAGATAATTCTCGGGCGACGAGAGTTCCCACCGCGTGTGCATATTTATGTCCTTTGATTGCTTTTTTTTAGTCAAATGCGCTCTCCCGCAGCTTGTCTCAGCAGCGGTCGCAGGAACCAAAATACCGTAGTAGGTATAGTGGTTTTCCTGGGACCGGTGTTCACATCCTATTCTTGTACGTGTATATCTATCGTACTCGTCCACATCATCACACAGGTGTATACACATCTGCTTGTTTATCTGCCTAAAAAACACGCACACGTACATGTATGAATACGCATACAATTATTGTGAATATATATATATATATATATAGATATATATATATATATATATATATATATATATATATATATATATATATATATATATATATATATATATATATATATATATATATATATATATATATATATATATATATATATATATAATATATATATATATATATATATATATATATATATATATATATATATATATATATATATATATATATATATATATATATATATATATATATATTATGTAAGTTGTATGCTTGCACATCATCAACACGTTCAGCTACAAGAGCCTTTCATCTTTTGTTTACCTCAACGGAATCGCATACTAAACGAATCACATCGCCCCTCATATCTAGACCTAACATATACATACATACAACCACCACACCTATATATAAAATGTGAATGTACTTATCCAAACATATCTATTTGAATACAACCTACACAACTAGATGTACACGAATATGTATACATATATAATCGAGCATGTACATGTATACATATATTCAATAAACACGTACACGTATGTATTTATATGTACGTGTATACATATGTGTGTATATGTAGATATCGATATATGTACGCATACACTCACATGCATATAAATAACCACATATTGTTATGGCCGTTTTGTCGGGGTTGTTGAACCGGGTCTGCCGCTCCATGGTGGCCTTGTTCGTGGTGTGCTTGCGTGAGTTGTGTACGGCGCTATCGTTCTTCCGGTGTTGCTTGCTCAACTGCTGGTTGACACTCTGCTTCTGCCATTGTCACCGATATCTCTCGCGCTGTATCTAAACATCTCACGTACGCGGTATGTCATGGTTCTGTATACCCTAGTCGTTGCGAAAATAGTGGGTCTAGTTTGTACCCGTTTGGTAGACCCACTCGTGCGATCATCGTGTGCCCCCCCCGGTGTCTTCCCACATGCATACTTGGCACACTTTAGGAACGTGTGTGGCGTACGTGGAACCAGCACTGGTTCTGACTGTAGCAACTGCTTGAACAAGTCAAACCACGGCGCTTTTGGACCCTATAATAGGCATACGGTTGCACTTGCACCGTCGGCTCTTATCTTGCGCAACATTCTATGTATATTCTCCCATGGTGGGTTCATCCGCCCGTCTATCGTCGACCAGTTGTGGGCAAACGCGCCTTACCCGTCCTCCGGGGTAATATTTTTTACCTTACACCTATGTAACTCATCTGTTGTTCAACAGATAATTCTCGGGCGACGAGAGTTCCCACCGCGTGTGCATATTTATGTCCTTTGATTGCTTTTTAGTCAAATGCGCTCTCCCGCAGCTTGTCTCAGCAGCGGTCGCAGGAACCAAAATACCGTAGTAGGTATAGTGGTTTTCCTGGGACCGGTGTTCACATCCTATTCTTGTACGTGTATATCTATCGTACTCGTCCACATCATCACACAGGTGTATACACATCTGCTTGTTTATCTGCCTAAAAACACGCACACGTGTACATGTATGAATACGCATACAATTATTGTGAATATATATATATATATATATATATATATATATATATATATATATATATATATATATATATATATATATATATATATATATATATAATATATATATATATATATATATATATATATATATATATATATATATATATATATATATATATATATATATATATATATATATATATATATATATATATATATATATATATATATATATATATATATATATATATATATATATATATATATATATGTATGCTTGTATGCTTGCACATCAACACGTTCAGCTACAAGAGCCTTTCATCTTTGTTTACCTCAACGGAATCGCATACTAACGAATCACATCGCCCCTCATATCTAGACCTAACATATACATACATACAACCACACCTATATATAAAATGTGAATGTACTTATCCAAACATATCTATTTGAATACAACCTACACAACTAGATGTACACACGAATATGTATACATATATAATCGAGCATGTACATGTATACATATATTCAATAAACACGTACACGTGTATGTATTTATATGTACGTGTATACATATGTGTGTGTATATGTAGATATCGATATATGTACGCATACACTCACATGCATATAAATAACCACATATTGTGACGTTTCATCGTGTTAACACGAGACATATGCCGTACGGTATATTTATAGAGCACATGGGCGAGTCAGAAACATGCCACAATACGTAGAAGCAATGCCCTGGACGAGACCTTAATAGTCCAATGCCTGTTTTCACACATATGGATGTATTTCATGTCAAGACATATCCACTGAAATATCAGGTTGTACATGTAAACCTTTGTACCCATAATATGTATATATATATAGCTTACGGCTCTAAACATATTCATATATAGGTAGATATATTTAAGTACACAACTATATCGATAAATATATGTATATATATGTAACAACACGTATATACTAATTGGCCCATCTGGTCATGTGCTCTCACCCCCCATATACGTGTGTCAATATATATATATATATATATATATATATATATATATATATCTGCGCATCATCGTATGTAAACATGTATCTGTACATAAACATATCACTGCCATATTTATGTATACACATACCTGTATATATCTATGAATGTGTATATATCCGTTTATACATATACCCCCGAAAAACAGATAAAGGTAGATGTATATACCTGTATATTTCTGAAGCTACGTCTGTGCATATATATATTAACAAACATGTATGTATGTACATATATATATTGTGGTGTTTCAACGGTGTGAACACGGGAAAACGCCCTACTCGACATTCGTAGTCTATATACATATACATATACATATATATGTATTCTATATCCATCATGTAATACAACATTACAAGAACATATACAGTTACATATTATGTATACATACATACATATCAATGCACGGGCACATATCATTACACCCCCATATAACCACACACACACACCTACATATATATATATATATATTAATCTATATATATACTCATCGTACATAGCTCTCACCCCTCCATATACGTGTAAACAATACTTCTGACTAGAAATGTACACCTACACGCACAAACGACCAAACAGATATCTGTACATATACATGTACCTGCCAGATGTACATATATATGTATGCATACACCTATATATGTATGCTAATACCTATATCGGAACCATTGTATATTACATCAATATATATATATATATATATATATATATATATATATATATATATATATATATATATATATATATATATATATATATGTATATGTATCTACACCCGTATATCGTCCGACATACGTAGGTGTAAATATAAATATAAATGTATATAACATATATATATATATATATATATATATATATATATTATTTATATATATAAATTGTATTGGCGTTTGTGCGGTGTGAACACGGGAAAAACACCATATATGACATTTTGAATATGCATGTACCTCTACATACACGTCCACACTTTAGTACATGTATACATATCCATCAACATATACAAATACATGTATATCCACATACACATCTATGTACCCCTACCTAAATGCATGTATCAATAAAAGTATATTCACACGTAGATTACAAAAAACACATATGTGCCTATGTACTCACCGTACGCAAAAAAACTCATACATATACGTGTATGTGTATGTATGAGTATATATATCCATACATACGTATACGCATGTATACATACATATATATATACTGTACATTTATACATGTACATGTACACATATATATATAGGTATAAGCATAATATATATGAACATATGCATATGCATGTATTCTCGTATACACACAACAAATGCACAAACACACGCAGATACATCATCATCATCATATATATATATATATATATATATATATATATGCTTATGTATTTGACTCTATGCATATATATATATATATATGTACATAAGTATGTATACACATGCCTATATATATCTACTTGTCTATATTCACAAACGTATATATACACTTAAAACACATGTAAATCTATATACGTATATATATATATATAGCCCATACACATCTGAATGTCCGTATCTATGCATACACATGCAATATGGATATAGATATATAGAGATACCACTTTACATGTATACAAATATAGAAATACATGTACACATGCCCATACACGCACTGCTATACATGCATACATACATTACATCTATATATATATATATATATATATATATATATATATATATATATATATATATATATATATATATATATATATATATATATACATACATGCATTACCATATATGCATATATATGCATATATTATATATATATGTATGGCACATACACGCGCATATATTATTATGTATTTTTGTACACGCATGTATGCCACCTACATACCCAAGCTGAACAATCAACATGCCTCATCTATATTATGTTTTCTCCATCTATAATTATATATATTTATATGTCTGCATATATATATATATACATACATGCAGACAGACATAATACATATTGTATATATATATATATATATATATATATATATATATATATATATATATATATATATATATATATATATATATATATATATATATATATATATATATATATATATATATATATATATATATACATATATATATATATACATATCATATGTAAATAAATACATGCATTTACGCATATAATCATGCATACACACACATCATTCATTTACATGCATACACAGATATATCTATATATATACAAGCAAATACATAAATACACAAATATATACATACATATATATGTATACATATATATATATATATACCTGTATAAACATATAAATGTACCTATATATATATATATATATATATATATAAGGTGCATTTGTCCAGCACTGTACATGTCTACTTAAACTCTAAACGAAAAAAACTCTCTACGTTTACGCATATACAAACGTTAACCGACATATGACCGTTGATACATATGTATACGAAATAATCTGATTTATTTCCTTTCACAAACTGTGACTGTTTGGACAGCTTGAAAAATAAAGTCGCCCATATTGCAATGCAATACGATTTGTGCTACATGCCACCCATTTGATACCCTTAACGATACCCTTAACAGCAAAGACCACACACATCATCTTACTTCATGCGTTACGAAAGTAAACTGCTCACCTTCCTCGTCAATGGTCGTTTCAACTCATACTTAGTTGATCCTCCCTTCCATAAATTCAGACTTACTCTCAGCCTGCGAATCGTTCCTTTTCTTTATGTCCAGATTCTTCGTTGGCAACATTCGCATCAACTTGTAGGTTGATTCTTCATTCCATAAATCCAGACTTTCAGATAATATTCAATATACAGCCAAGCACTATCAGCTAGTTAAAAATGTAGTAAATACGCGGTGGATAACTATATCTCAACGTACTCCCCTTGTTAGAGGTGAGTCGTTGGCTATTTATTGAATATTGTCTGATTATTATCCAGTTCTTCAGGTCATGTGTTCACTCTAGTATATAAACCCTAAACTGGGTTTATATCCAATCAGAAAATAACCCTGAAGAGACCCTAAGTAGTATATCTGACCACATCTGTCTCTATAGCTTCGTATCAGTTAGCCCTGTGGGGAGACTTCTCGGCGCATTAGAATCATGTAAGACATCGAGTTCCGGGAGGGAGGTTAGGAGACGTGCGGGTAGTGATAGGAGGCAAGGGAGTAATCGTTGACAAGAAGATAGGTAGCGAGTGGAGTGTTTAGCAGCATCGAGATGGGGTTGTCGACGGAAGTTAATGGTTAAAGGAAAGTCATCAAGAATAGCGGAGGGGAGGGGTAAGGAGAGGCTCGGTGCAACGTTGTAACGGAGGAGATCAATGCATACGTCCGGGAGGATAGCAGGGGATAGTGCGGTGGCGATGAGGACATGGGAGACGATTAGTTAGTTGGGGGAGGTGGCCAGGTGGGTACTTCATGTGTTGGGAACGAAGTGGGATGAGACGCGGGGATATAGGGGTTGGGGGAGAGGTGGCAGTCGGCATAGGGGACTCGGATGCATGTTGATGACCGGATTAATGAGCAGGGGTCCAATGGAGAGGTGAAAGGTGACCAAAGCCACTATTGGGGGAGGGGGTCGTGGGAACAGATGATATAGGGTGTTGGTGTAAATATCCAGGAGCGGTGTCCAGGTCAATGGAGAGAGACTGGAATATGCACCGGGGGTCGGATACATTGATGAATTTGGGATTGCAGGTGAGGAAGGGGCGGTGAGAGGGTGTTGGTCGAAGCAGGAGTCCACTGATAGTCATGCGGTGTAGGTAAAACAGCGGTGGGCGTAGAAGGGATACTGATAAGCGGTGGAAGAGGAGTCACAACTGGCTCGGGGGGGGTAAGATGATGGGTGGAGCTGGTGAAAAAGGAGGGGGGGGGGAAAGTTGCGGACGTGCTGGATTTCCTATTGCGTAATGTGTTCAGGAAAGAGAGGGATAATAGATCTGTCGGTTCAGGCGTGATGGTATCTTGATAGAGTGAGTTGAAGAGGCCAATGAGAGGGGGAGGGGTGCACGATGAATGAAACGCTGGTAATGCCCAGTGGTGATTCGATGCTCATCCAGTCGACAGGGATGTCACACGAGCTAGGTGTCTCTGATAGAGAGTCTGGTTTTCCGTCTGCAGACCACAGGACGTTGCAATCGGTGATAAATTTGAGATCTTAAGTGCTTTTCTGCCAAGTGTTTGTATGCAGTAGCAGTCCTGAAATGAGTTACTGGTTCGTCCTAGAAGGACACCATATGCGCGCTGGGAAGATATTCTTGCTGGCCTTAAGCACGACTCCATAGTTTAAACACAACCAGGCAGCCGAATCGAGCTCTCGAGTCACGGATTTCGGATCGTTAGATAAATGTCTCGGCGGCTGTGCGAAGGGTGTCGTTGCGGACAAGATAATGGTTACAAAAATCGCAGGCGTACATAAATGTATCGCCCCAACTGTTAACTGTTTAGAGCATCATGTAGGCGTTCGATCTTAGCGATACGTTGGTGAGTGCAAGGCGGGGGCTTGAGAAGCTGTATTGCATGGTCAAGCATAAGGTTATACGTAGAGGTACCGTGAAATTTCAAGGCATTGTCAGCGACCAAGGTATCGGGTTTCCAGTGAGGAGGGACAACAGTGAAAAGCCGTTGGATGTTCTTGGACATATTTTGGCGATTAGGGGAAAGAGAATGAAGGCCGTATTGAGTGCTTGCATCGAACAAATTGGGTGTATAATCGTTGCCGTAACGGTCAGGCCGGATCGGCCCTTGCATGTCAACATGTATTCTTGCGCCAGGTCCATGTGTTGTGTGTAGATGAGGAGTGAGAGACCGCAATGGCACGGAGCTTGAATTAAACACATATAGCGCAATGTTTAGAAAACTTCGGATGTTGTTTGACATAGTCGATGGCCTCCGGACCATGGTTAGAATGGGTAGTAAATTTATCAAGGAGTGCCACTGTAGTGAACACCCAGGTTGGTTTTCCTACAGCAGTGGTACCTTGTCGCTTGGCAGTGGTATTTTGGACTTTTAAAAGTTGACCGTGGATATGTGCCATAAATGCGTTCCACCAAGGAGCGCATGGCCGGAGAGAGACAATCATCACATTTTGAGAATCAGTTTTAGTGTTGGCTTGAATGCTGGGGGCGATCAATGATCAGGGAAGCAGAATGCATATGCGAGTTCTGTTTTGGTGAGATTTACCTCCGACCAGTCCAGAAATAGACCAGGGAAATAGAGCATTAATGGGAACAGGACAGATGTCAGGTGTCAGAGTAAAATTCAAGGAATCACACGCAGCAGTGACCAGTGCTGAGTCAAATTGTCAGGCTTCGGTGTCCACGTATGGTTGAGGGAAATGAGTAAGTATGAAATTGTTTTAGACCGTTGACGGTCGTCAGTAGAACGGTGATAGACGTCGTATGTCATGACTATGTGTGGGTGTTGGTGTTGTTGGTAGAGGAGTAGTAACCTTTGCAACGGAGGCGTGAATAAGTAAAAAAGGGTTCTGTATTGAACATAGTAGCTACCCTTAATACGTGGAAGGGTGAGTGTTGTGCCATCAATGTTTGTGGTCAAAATCAAGTAACCCTTAGTAAAGAGTTTTAAGCCTGATATGATTGAACTCAGTCAGAAGTGCCATTGGGAATGGCGCGTCTGCTGTCTTTTTTAATCATGATCATATGTGAAACTAAACTTTCTCTACCATCGGTTTTTGTGAAAATACTTAAAAGGCATTTCATTTTTTTTTGGTTGTAAATACGACCGCAAACCCGGAGATCAGTCTTGCATATTGTATATGATCGCAAACCCGGAGATCAGTCTTGCATGTTGTATTGGAAAATGAGGGGTTGTGTTGTTTGGGTCCAGGTATACGAGTCCCAGAATAGGGAGGATACCATTTTCCTAATTATATTTAACACCATCAGACAGTTGTAGTGGAAACCTATCCTGTTCAATGTCATGAAGTAGACAGTGACGTGTTATCGTATACATGTGACTTACCGTGGCGGCGTCATCTATTAATAGAGAATATATATTGATGTTGTTGTCTGTGATCTGTGTTGCGCAACTGCAATACAAGCTACGATAGCAGGTAGTGTTTGAGTGATAGACGTAGGACAAGAAACCTGTTTCTATTCACTAATTGACTATATACATCATCGACATGTCCTATACATGGAAATATTGTACAAATTACAGAATGCATAATCTTAGGGATAGTATTGTTTATTTCAAAAGAGAAAAGTTATAATGTATGTACATATGATATGGCTCTCATAGCCGCTGTAGTAGTTCGGGGGAAATCGGTGGGAAGAAGTGGCCAGTAAATTCCCGTTTGAAGCTTGGGCCAAGTGAGTCGACGATGGAGGATATGCGCTGGGTCAATTCAGGCCGGTGCTGACAAAACGCTGTCACCATCGAGTGTTCCACATAGTCCTGGCATGTGTGGAGCATTGTATCCCTTATGACCACAGCGGACACACCCTTAAAGGCAGAGAGAAGAGATGTTTGTTGTGTCCCAACAAAGAGAACATTTATTTGTACGTGGTGTACGGGTGTTGTTGTTACGTTGAGGTTTGAGATCGCTAGATATTTGTACCAAATCAGGAATGGGTTTGGGAGGTGCGGACGTTGTAATCGCGGTGGCAGCAGGCATGTGAGAAGTGTTGAAATGCGGCCCCTGGTCAGTCTAAAATATCAAGATTAAATGAGTTGTCACATTGGTTTTAATTGTATTACTATAATTTAATACAAGATCTTTTTCCGATATTCCCAAAGGGTTCTGAATTCACTTTGATTGCTCCAATATTCCGAGCAATTGGTATGAATCATTTACCTCGACCTATTTGAGAAATTGGTAGATGTAGGATATTATAAAATTTCATAATCTTTTAACTCTCCCGCCAAACTCTAAAATCCAATGTCTTTTTCTTTTTAGTCTTTTCTTCAGATGGAACTTTATTTATAATAGCTAGTTTATTAACGTGCCTTATGCACTTCTGACTATCTACATTTTAAGTATGTGACCATGAACACAGTAGTTCCAGTAAAAATTATTCAATATAAAAACAGCTAGAGGTACATGCTGGTAGTCCCGATCAGTCTTGCACAATCTACCACTGCTAAATCACAACTGGCTTAAATTGTGTCTTAATATATCTAACATAGCTTCAAATTGAGTAATATTCACTGAAGTTTACAGAAGTAGACTGTGTATATCGATGTCATGTTTCTAGGAATGTACATAGGCCCTCAATTCCAGTCAGAGTGATGTGGTCAGAATACAAGTACTTATATTTATTTGACTATTTTAGGTTTATTACAAGTTTTACAGTTTATCAGAATAATCTGATAAACTGGGTTTTAGGGTTTTGCTGGTTTTACAGCACATGACTAATGACTCATTTAAGAGTCAGTCATTTTAGGATTACTGTTTATAATTACTAATAAATGAACAACGTCCCCCTCCCTGAGGAGGGAGAACGTTGAGATACAGTTATCTCGCGTATACTTACTACATTTTTAACTTACCATAGAAGTTGTTAGTTTATTAGTAATTACAGAGAAAGCTACAGAATATGAATTAGTCAGTAGCTGGCACATATTTTTTGTTATAAGTATAACAATTGAAAAGACAATGCGAACGGAGAATGTCGCATCAAAATGAACGATTTAGATTATCCGATCGTTGGTTTAACGACGTGTTGACGACGAGGATGAAGAAAGAATCTACTAATACGAGTGAACCCGAAGAGCGAACATTCCAATCAAGCAGAACATTAACCAGGGTCAACAAGGAAAGTCTCACGACGATCAAATGACGAAATCAGACAATCAGTCAGAATCCACAGATAAGTAGACATGTGTGAGTACAGGTAGGAAGGTTGTTTTCAGTGTGAGACAGGTACAAATCGAATTGCAAGCTAATGAGCTTAAATTGTATTTAAGAAGTTGTTAGAAGAAAGTTCTTTAGGATCCACAGTAGTGTAGTAGAGATGGGAGATGTACATGGTTAGTACCGACTCGGTTAGTACGATGACGCAATGAATCAGCGGCATACTAGATTATTTTACAAAGATTTTCAGAATGGGATATTAGGAAGCATACAGAGACACAAGTAAGCACCTGTGAGTTATTAGGAGCATATAAGGGTGGGGGCGCACATAACACGAACGATGCAAGTAAATACAAGGTTAAATTGTGAAAATGATATGCGAACACACTCAAATCACTAGAACTTCCAGATAAATCAGGTCAACGGAGAGGATCAACAGTATGCACAGAAGGTGTGGTTGACGGCAGCTTAGTTTAGGAGTGCAATAACGAGCAATCGTTCTTAGATCAAGAAGCATATTCCAACAACCGCAACAGCACATGACAAGGATATCACGGGTAAGAAGAGTAAAGAGGAGCGATGAGGGAAGTTCCCAACAGGGTCCTGCGAATAGGCCGTCATTAGGCCGGAGTAAGAGCTGGCGAGGAGTAGAACAAGAAGTGGCTCCGACTAATGAGGCACTCAACCATATGTTATTGTGGGATGAAGAGTAAGACAGCTGGTAGTGTTAGAGTATATAGACTATCCACACTACTTATGTTAGTGTAGGAAATAAAACAGTCACGAGGGAACCCACGAGTTCCTCGGAGATCGATGTCGAGACGTTATGTGTTTGAAGGATGAAATTTAATAGAAAATGGATATTTATATTCAGTACTCTATCAGTTCATTCGCACACATTTCTAGTTCTCCATTGACAAACAACTCACCAACCATGTCCTACCCCCCCGCCAAAGTCGTAGACAGCAACTCTTGAATCCTGAGCGCCGCAAGGAAGATGATATCGACCGACGTGGAACTAAACGTCGTCAGTCCCATACGGAACGCTCCGCTCCGCACTCAGGTCAGGCACTGGAGGGGCAACAACAGACACATCTTGGGGCTCCACACATTATTTCCGCGGACGACAAGCAGCCACCAACAGCAAACAAAAATGGACCTGCACAATCTGACGAGGATGTCATATTCGAGGGTGAGACCAAGGAAGTACCCGACCTGCGTGCGGACAGTAGTCAGACTTTTATTGGTGAACAGGTAGCCAGTGAAGGGCTGTCCCCTCGTTCGTCTCGGGATACTCCAGGGGCCTTATTTCCCAGTAATGACCCACCACGCCTCCCACCTAACAAGCGGAAGCGTCACCGGAACCGTACCAACAACAAGGAAACGGCACGGGAACAATCGTCAGCTCAGAAACTCACGGAGCTGATGACACAACAGCAGTCTCTCTTTGAAAAATACGAACAGAGGTTACAGCGCATAAACGCCGGACGAACTACAATAGGGCCGGCCGCTAAGGAGAGTTCTTCTGACGCACACGAACGGGTACAGGCAGTACCAGAGGACGAAGACAACCCTACCTTCCGAATTCAAGGCTGTGAGCGTCCGTTTTATGGACTCGGGTACAAATCACCAGGGTCAGAGGACAGTTCAACCGAGGAGGATGATACTCTGTCTGCCAGTGAGAACACACCAACTTTTCAAGAGTTCGCACATGAACAAGTATTAGCCAGACAGAATCCTCAAGGTAAGCAGGCGGTGAAGAATAGACAGGACCGATTAAGTACGAACCTGCGCCAACAACAGCAACGTCAGTGGGGCGAGAAAGAAGCGCCCAGTGAATATGTACAGACACCTAAACGACAAGAGAAGGAGACAACAGTGCCCTCTGATTATAAATGCCAGCACAATGCTCTAGCTCTCGAGGATAAATGCCAGCACAATGCTCTTGCTCTCGAGGATAATGCCAGCGGATCCCTCTAGTTCGTGGAGGTTAAACCAGCGTTCTCAAGCATTAGTATATCTTTAGTTTTTAAGCTCGCACACGTTCCGTGCTTAAGCTTGGGGGGGGGTTGTGGTTAGATATACTACTTAGGGTTTCTTCAGGGTTATTTTCTGATTGGATATAAACCCAGTTTAGGGTTTATATTCTAGAGTGAACACATGACCTGAAGAACTGGATAATAATCAGACAATATTAAATAAATAGCAAACGACTCACCTCTAACAAGGGGAGTACGTTGAGATATAGTTATTTACCGCGTATTTACTACACAGAGCATAACAACCATCTTCGCAATAACCTGGCCGATGTCCTTCCCCTGTCTGCCGCCCCCTCTTCTGCCAAAGTGATACATAGTAGGTTTGTTTTCGTACTTAAACTTGATGAACATTGTAAACTCACTAGGTTCAGAGCCATAATGGTTGTTCGTGGTGACGAGCAGGTCGGAGGTGACAGCTATACCGATACCTATGCGCCGGCTGCCCATTATATGACGCTTCGTCTCTTCCGAGCTCCCGCTGCATTTACCGGTAAACAAGTTCATCACTTAGATATGATATGGCTTTTCTTTACAGCAAATCAGATACACCGGTCTATTTGTTTCCACCGAGAGGATCTGTGGAACTAGGCCACTATATAGAGTATGGAGAGTAGCTTAAAGATATGAGTCAAAGGATACAATAGACCGTTACCTCAGCTAGGAAAAGTCCTTCAGCTGAGAGAACCGAACTGAGTCTTTATTTGTGTTTTCTAATTCACTAGATGTAGTAAAAGTCCCCTTAAACCACTATCAGTGTGGAGTTAGAATTAGTTTACAATTAATTCACACGAGGTGAATTATTTGTAGACCACGTAGACAATCAAATATAAGAATAAATACACCGCACTGAGCCTCAGAGAGACTCAGTAGGTTTTAGTATCGTATTTTGATGTGTTTACTACATAGACTCAGGCTTCTACTTGAGTG
Source organism: Sphaeroforma sirkka (assembly GCA_001586965.3). Classification (NCBI taxonomy): domain Eukaryota; class Ichthyosporea; order Ichthyophonida; genus Sphaeroforma; species Sphaeroforma sirkka. The sequence continues at coordinate 18,654 of LUCW03001983.1, read as the reverse complement.
TTTTTCTCACACGCGGAGTCCCAGTACAAATTACCGGTTCTACCACTACTATTTCTGATGACTATATTATCAGGAATATTTTGATTTTAATTCCCAAACCCAGTATTTGATGATTCTGTGGTTTTGGGATTTGGCTTGGCATTTTGATATCTAGTGCTACAGCCCCCCAACTTTGTGCTTCTTAGCCTGCGTAGGATGAAAAAGTGATATCTTACAGTACTAGATCATCTAGAGGTTGATGTTACGGTACAGGGAAAACTTGTCCCTTAGGGGGTTAAGATGAAAAACCTGCCACCATTATCTATTCTTACATATTACCTGATTAATTAATAATACTGTGACGGGAGTTCTCAACCATGCTCATCGGAGTCAGTCTTGACCGGTGCGCTCGGTTGATCTCAACTTGGCTTATGAAAACGCATCTCAACGGTGGCTCTACAACCAAGTCTTTGATTCTTTTCCCTCTGGTATGTGGGCGGAGCATGCTTCAAGGTGAGGAAAGTGGGAGTGTACCCTGGTATCAGTGAGGCTTGGTTAATCACCTCCGCCTCGTGCGCTTTCTGTTGCTCGATGATCTTTCATAAGTGCTCGTTGCCGTTAGATATAGTACAAGAACATCAGCATCTGCGATTTCTGACTCATACGTCCAGGTGTCTGGATTCGCTCCTCATGTGTCCATTGCAGTAGGTACTCTTGGGATTCACCACTTGGATGGACGGCCTGTGGGTCGAGTATCGAGATAAACTGAGTCTCCTCCGATGGTTGCACTTAGTTATTGGAAGTAAATTCTTCCGGAGCATTGGCTTTTTTACGAGTCCAATTAGCTCAACACTGACCGAGCTAGAATATTCCGGGGCTTTTGTCCCATCAAGGATACAGACAAAATATCCGTTGCCCTCCCTGCATACTATTTTGTATGGGAAGCAAATTCTTTCGGAGCATTGGCTTTTTTTACGAGTCCAATTAGCTCATCACTGACCGAGCTAGAATATTCCGGGGCTTTAGTCCCATCAAGGCTACAGACAAAATATCCGTTGGCTCCCTTGCATACTATTTTGTATGGCATGCCATAGGGTGCTACTTTGTGCTGTCATTTTGTTCATGTCAACTTGATAACGAACCATGACAATGTCTTCTTCCAGGAAATTTGCAGACTTTGTTTGGTATTTTTGGCCATATGATGCGCGTCTTCACTTGATATTGCGCAGCTTTAGTGTATAGTTGGCCTGGTTGCCTCTTCTAGACTCTGCAGTCGCTCGTCCCATGATATTGTCGTACTGGGTGCGTTCACTGCTGTGTTGTAGTCCGTGAATTGGTTCTGTCTGCGATCAAAGTACACATTAAATCTCGGTGGGTTTTATTGTCTTGATGTGCGCAGATTGTGACATCTTTGTATGAAGGGAAGTTGTGAGCACCAGTTGCATGGGGTTTGTTCAACGAATTTTCGAAACAATTGTATGATGTCTCTATGAAATCGCTCGTTTGCGCCTAAGACTTTAGGTTGGTACGGGCGCGAGACTAGGTGTTGTGTCGGCGCTTGTTCAATGACTTTTGAGAGTATATCATTAACATATTCAGTGTCTTAGTCTGCCTGTAAGATCTGTGGGAACCCATGTTCGCACATTATTGGTACCAGCGTGCGTGCTACATACAGTTACTGCTGGTTTGTTCATTATTGGTCTGAGTATGACATATGTTGAGTGTACATCTAGCCATATTATCACATATGTGTGGCCTCTTTTTTTTGACTCCAATAGGGATAATACTATTTATTTCGAAAATGACAAGTATGTATGTTACAATGTATGAACATATGGTATGGCTCTCATAGTCGCTGTAGTGGTTCAGGAAAGATTGATGGGAAGAAGTGGTCAGTAAATTCCTGTTTGAAGCTTGGGCCAAGTGAGTCGACAATGGAAGACATGCGCTTCCAAATTGTCCCTTTGGAACTCTTGTCTCCTGGAAAATCGGCTGTGATTGATTGTAAGGGATGAAATCCCTTTTGTAAATTTATTTTAGAGACACGGTACACACCCTTCAATGTATTTGTGTACGTGTTGTTGGATTTGTGGTCAATCGTATCCATCTGCTTGTAATTTATTTGCCATTTCCTCAGTAGTGTAATGTCCCAAGTTGTGGTATCACCCGATGGTGTTGACGTGTGTCTCGTTCTCAGTCTCATTCAATGTATCTCCAGGGTTATAACTGCTTGCGATGCTGAAGCGTGTAAGGCAGGTTGTTCCCGCGTTGAGTCAAAGTATGGAGACTTCACTCCTATCTTTGCTACGAATGTGACACCACATGGGGACTTGCCACACGCTTTCGTGGCGTGTTGTTTGTGTTTTTCATTAGCATCGGTTCTTCTTCTAGAAAATACAGGAGTTTCGGAAACCACATTGCATTTGGGTAGTAAGGTACACTTATCGTGATGCTGGTTGCCTCTTCAATGACTTTGTCGAGGACATCAGTATGAGTTCCCAAGGCGGGTTTGCCCACGCATTTACCATTTTATCTTTTGTGCCCACTTCTGTATAAGCACATTCTGTTCTTTTGTAGTATTTATCTGTGTGTGCATTGCGTGCCGATGCAAAGCGATCTACTCTGAGTTTCTCAAACAGTCTTTCAGCTTCTTTATAGAATCTGGGGTGTAGCATTCAGTCTATAGCTGATATGGTTATGGGCATGTTTATTACCAAGGTGGTGTACTTTTGGCTGTTGTGTGTTGGTTTGTTCGCGTCTCTTATTACCTTCGACGGTTTGTTATTAAATGTGAGTTCGTGCAGAAGTGACAGAAAATATATGTCATCTGGTCGTCCTTGCCTGATACATGTATGATGGAAGAATGGTGGTGGGATGTCTTCGCTATTCATTTGGTTAGTATTAGGTGTAACACCTGTTGATTGTTCATTTGCGTGAGCGCTTTATGATCTGTCTATAGTGTAATGCATCCTCCTTTGATGCATTCAGAGAAATGTTCGAGACTGTATCCCAGTTCTAGTAGCTGTTCAGTGTTTGTGCCACAGCGCTGATGTGCTGGGCTCAGGCTTTTATAATAGTAGAGAATATATTTTCTGATTCCATCAATGACTTGAAATAAAACATCCTTCTATGCCATAGTCACTAACGTCGTTCATGATCAGGAACGGTTCCCCATCAACTGGACATGCGAGTGTCGCTGCACGCGATAGCTCCTTTGATTTTTTTTTCCACTTCTTTTTAAGTTCCGGTATCCGTAACATAAATATGTTTTGATACATTTTGCCTTTTATTAGGTTGCGGAATTGTTTAGTTGTGCAGGCAAAGTTGGGGACATTTTAGGGTTTATCAGTCCCACCGCTCGGTGCAGATCTATCTTTGTTCTGGGTTGTGGCCAGTCCATCATTATTTTCGGGGATTTTTTTTAGGATTGGCTTCGAGTCCTTGTGTGGTGACCTTCACCCTTAGAATGTTGACCATATTGGCCACGAAGGCACATTTGTTGTGATCGAGTCGGAAGTTGGCTGCATTCAATCGGTTCATTGCTTTAACAAGACTCTCTAGAATTGTGCTGTGAGTGAGTGCAGGTCGAATGGCGTGGACTTGAATTAGTATTGCCGCCTTTCTCCACAAGAATGTGAAGGAGTGTGGGCTTGCTTCATATACTAAGAAGTGGTGGAACCTTCCTGCGAGATCTAGTTTCGGGAAGAGCTGTGCTCCTTGTAGGATCTGTAATACTTTCTTTAATTTTGGTAGTGTAAATTTCGATGGATACTTCTATGTTTTAAAATATGTTATATAAACTAAGATACAATTTAAGTCAGTTAGGATTTAGCAGTGGTAGCTTGTGTAAGAATGATCGGGACTGCCTCTTGGTAAGAGCCTTAATATCCTCGATTACACAGGACCTACCTCTAGCTATTATTTATAAAATATTTTCACTAGAAGTACTAAGTGTTCATGACCACATGCCTAATTTGTAGATAGACATAAGAACGTAAGTCAAGTTAATACATTGGCGGGAAGACCAAAACCTGTAAGTAGTAGTTTAGAGATTATAAAATTCAGTTTATAATATCCTACATCTACTATCGTCTCAAATAGGTCCAAGTAAATGAGTCATACAAAATACTCAGGCTATTGAAGCCATCAAAGTGAATTTAGAACACTTTGTAATTATTGGAAAAAGAATTTGTATCAAATTATTATAAATACAATTAAAAACCAATATGTTATCTCATTTGATCTTGATATTTTAGACTGACCGGAGACTGTATTTCTACAGTAGAACGAACTTGCCTTGTTGGTATTGATAATTAATCTCGTGCAAGTCCAAACATGTTCTGACTTTCTTCAGGAGACCTGTTTGGTCATGTTCCAATGTAGATAAGAAGGGTAAGCTCACCGTTGTCGGTGTTGTTCGTCTATATACGTGACCTCTTCACATTTTCATTCGTTTGTGGTATTTATTTATATGGTACAAATTTACTTTGGCGTGTCTATTTTGTCTAGCATTGATTTCATTTGCAGGCACTGTGACTTTAGAGCCAGGCAGGTTACAATATACGTCAGGATGTATGTTCGCATTGGTCTCAAAAAGGTCTACAAGCGATCCTCTAAACCCTTCTTGTTCGTGTTCCGGGTCTTCCACATGTGGAGTGAATAGGGATTCCTACCTTGAATCTGTTTGTTTAAGTAGATTTGTCAATCCTGCTATGCATATAACTATGAATGGAAGAATGTTCATTCCTGGAAGTATTGGTGCCTCCTTATCTGGTAGGCCCAACACTTCGGAACACTGAGAGGTTTGCCTTCCTCCATAACTAATGTCACATACCTGAGTTGATCCTGTTCTTTGTATTCTCGCATTTGTTTGTTTAAGTTGTATATAGCCTGGTTGCGCTCTGACTGATGGGTGTCGAATCCAGGGCAGATTATCAAACGGCCAATCCAAATCCCAAAACCTCAGGCTCATCAAATATTGTGTATTGGAAATAGGATTCAAATATTCCTGATATTAGAGTTATCAGAAATATTAGCGGTAGAACCGGTAAGCTATACCGGGGACTCCGCGTGTGAGAGAAATACTCAAGTAGAAACCCAAGTCTAGTGAACTAGAAAACACAAATAAAGCCTCAGTTCGGTTCTCTCAGCTGAAGGACTTTTCTTAGATTTGATAGCCGTACTTGAGAAGAAGTCTGTTGCATCCTTGGCTCGTATCTTCCAACCACTCTCCTCTCCATACTCTGGTACAGTTCAGTTGCCATACATTTGTCCATACATAAGCGTTGTGCACCTGAGTATACTAGTGCTCTATATGTTTGCCATTTATTTGTATATTAATGTGTAATCTTTGGTCTCGTGGTAAGGGAAGCAAGGATAAAGACTGGTAATTTAAATCATTCGCATTTACAAACAACAGTTCTTTATTTGTATTTACATTGAATCAGGTGTACTTCTACTTACCAATTGTTTCAGGAGTCATCGCTATCTGTTAGCTCCTGAGGTAATAGATAGTCGTGCTTTGCACATCATTCTTGGCACGCTCATCAGCCTTCTCATCTTGATTTGGTGTCTTCATATGACATTGGCTGAATCGACGTGGGGCTGGTGATACCTTACAACAACGACATGCACGTGCTTTGCGTGCCCCTTCTTCTCCTCGGGCTGTCGTATTGTATTGGTCTGCCTTGAGGTGTCATTATCTGGGCTGTGTTTGTGGGCAGAGGTAGTGGCCTTCTGCGTTTGTGTGAGTGACCGTGTTCGAGTTGTACATCTTATAGTCTCTGTACATTCGGTCTGCCTGCACGTTTGCTGCCGCTCTTATGGATGCTTTTGTATGAGAGTATAACCTTTTTTGGTTCATATCTGATAAATGACCACTACCTCCATCAGGCAGTTTGTCTGCAATTACGTCTACTTTGTTTTGTTGACAAGAGTACACGAGTGCCTTGTATCTCGCTACTTTATAGTGACAAGGACTTAAATAAGAACAGGTCGATACATTGCGAGTAAACTCTATAATGTCTTCGCAATTTTTCATTTTGAAGGAACTATCTTTCGATAACTTCGGAAATTCTGAAGCCTTTTGTAGTCTAGATAGCGCTGTTTCATTAACCTAATGACATAAGCGTGAAGGCATGATCTCTAGGTCACTAATGTATTGACCAATTTGAATCGCTTCATCCTTCTCGTCATCCCCACACACATTAATGGTTTGATCGTATATCTTTCTGAGCTCTGTATAGACCAGAAGCATGCGACGCTCAGGTTGCTAATCGTAGATGCCCACTCTCATTGTAGACTAGCAATAGCTACATGTGCTGTTGCTTCTATCTTGGAGACGAATCTGCTGAACAGGAAATAATTGCCTTCACAAATGCTCATATCTCTAAACGCATTCTGACGCCTGGATGAGTACCCCATTAGATGTCTGTAGATTCGAGTTGCTACCTGGGGTTGGCTCCCCTGCTTGGCTGTTGTCCACACCATTCGCGATAGCGTCACCCCTTTCACCACCATACACCTCTGCTCTGGTTGCTGTTGGCATCTTGAGTTGTCTGTGTTGGTGTGTGTGTGTTGCAGGTTAATAGTAAAGACTCGTGCTATATTCGTCCGAATGAGCGCTTCACCCCCCTTGTCTTTGCTAGTAACGTGTAAAAATAAGTCGTTGTAAATACGCTTTGCTGCACTTCCCTGTAAAGTGTTTATAGTTATGTGTTGCGCGGTAGCTTGTTGCGTTCCTTTCTGTGATTGGGCGGGTGTATTTGTTGTTTGTTTGCCAAACTTATTTTGTCACCTATGGTTTTAGACGTATTTACTCACATTGGATAACAATCTTATTGTCATGTGTGATCTTAGCTAAACCTATATTCTCATATGAGATATTAGATTCTGTTTTACACATGTCATGATATATTGATGTTCGGTCCTGTACCGAACTGTTGTGTCTTACAGGCGTCACTTGTGATGTTGTGTCTTACAGGCGTCACTTGTGATTTTCGGTCTTGTCGACGTCACCTGTTATGTTCGGTCGTATTGACTTCATCTGTGATGTTCGATCGTATTGACGTCACCTTTGATATTCGATTCCTTACCCAACCATGTCTGAGATATTCTGTATTCTACTTGAACCTATAAATGCCCTTCTCTGAATCGAATGTTGTTAAGTGCGTCTGTGCGTCTGTGCTGTAGAGCTGATGTGTTCGTAACTCCAGAGTTCTGTGTGTAATCAACTGTATTGGAAGCTTATCTATGTTAAATAGCCACTGTTCAATCTTTGTATGCCCCCCGTACTTCGTTTAGATGTTTGCATTTTAAACCTATTTGATTCTTTGTGTACTAAGTGTTGGAGGTCTTGTTTGGGTGATATGTGCCCTGTTGCTCTTATAGTAATCTTTTACTTCTAGACTTTCGTTGTGACCCTCGAATTCATGATGTTTCGTTAAAATTTCAACATGTTCGTACGATCTCATGGATATCTTTACCCTTGTACTCAAACATTATTTGTTCATGTATTGGTATGGTGTGATCTGGTCACTTTGTATCGTGGTAACATAACCCTTCTACCTTCGAAGTGACGTGGATACAATGGTAATAATTAATCACTCATTTAGTGTCTTGGGATCAGTATTGGATGATGCAGATTCGAACATGTCTTCATCAGACTTTGAATATAAACCTATATAAGTGACCAAATACACGAGATGATATGCCTGACTCGCATTGTGCGGATAAATGCATTTCTCCTCTAATCATGGCATCAATGGTGGCTTTATGATTTTTTTTATTCCTCGACCATTGCTGGAGTGTACAAAATAGTCACTGTTTATTTCTCAAAAAAGTTTGATTCAAGTTCAAGAATGAATCGGGTGTCTAAAAAGATATGGTTCGTCTTTATGTATAAACTTCGTATTTAGATCATTTCAATGCGAAACTCCAAGATATTGTTTTGGAAAGGGCACATGACAGAGTATTATCGGTGATATTATTAATGACATCCTTGTGAAGATTGGCAATCACGGCTACCATCAATGATTACAGGTTTGTCCACAGTGACAAGCATTATAAATCATGCACGTGAGCCAGGGTAGCAACACTATCAACATGGCCACCGGATCAATTCACTATATACCAATGCTAAATGCGCAAGGTATAGCACGTGCGAATACAACAAACATGCTATGTATAAATACAAAGAAAGGAGAACACACACTGATACACAGTGTAATGCAATGGAGAAAAATGACTCATAGATCTGTGGCAATTTAGACTACTTCGCCGTGAACTTGCTTGGGCTAGAGATAGCTTGAGGAGAACCCTCGAAATGAACCCTATGTCTACATCTAGGGAAACGAAGGCCGCCACTTGCTTGAGAGTGTTAACCGGTCTCGAAGAAATAGAGGCGCAGACATTAAGAAAGTTTACTTGGTATCACTAACCAACGAATACAAATTAGTGGCTTCTGAGTGATAAGCGGGAATGCTGAAGGTTCTTACAAACGTACGCCCACACTACTTATATCCTACTGGCTACAATGTCTTGTGAATATGTTGGTACAAAATATCCAGGACTTCCTCTTTATGATAATTCTCGAAGAAAACTTTTAAGATCTCCCTTAGGGAGACTCAGGTATCCACTTGCTCGATATTGTTGAACGGTCTTGGAGAGATAGAGGTAGATATCTGCACTGAGCTTAATACAAAGCGTCGTTGGTATCCCGCTAATCAGCCCACGCGAGTTAGCGGCTTTGGAAAGGTGAGCGCGAATGCTAAAGCTGCATACAAGCCTACACCTACACTACCAATAGTCTAATGTTTACAAAGACATGGATTTTTTGGTTCAATATGCTCAGAGAATACTTTTGAACCGATGTCAACAGGTCAATGTTGATAATATCGAAATGTGTAAAAAAAATGTGTTGTTGAATTGTACGCGACCATATGCTTGTTTTTAAGACTCAAACTGGGGGTTCCCCTTCTTGATCGAACCCTACCTTGGGTCTCTAGCCTTTCCGTTTTCTCAAAGCGAGATCACCCCAAATGTCCTTACCAGGCTTAAACCACTTTATTAAAAGTTGTCGATACATTTACTACTAAAGATTCGGTCTTTGCAAAAGTACTCGAGGTTTCAATATTAGTGTTGCGATTATATCATAGCCTGATGCGAACAATCAGCGAGATAGTCGGCGAATGTTTCGCGGAATCTAATTGTAGACAACTTCTATCGTACCGATGACTAGTGCAGCCCATTCGCGCAAAATCGCAGGGCTCAAATCCAATAGAGCAAACACTTATGATTGAGACATGTCACGATGTCTCACTGCGGCTTGTGATACAGCTCCGGAGATCTCACTTCGTCGACAGCTCAGACTGAGTCTTCTATTCGATTACAAGGCTTTTAAAAGTCCTGTATTGTTATTTTTTGTCACTACCTCCCTGTGTCAGGATTGGGTAATTTGCGCGCCTGCTGCCTTCCTTGGAAGTGGTAGCCGTTTCTCAGGCTCCCTCTCCGGAATCGAACCCTAATTCTCCGTTACCCGTTGTAACCATGGTAAGCCAATACCTCACCATCGAAAGTTGATAGGGCAGAAATTTGAATGAAACGTCGCTGGCACAAGGCCATGCGATCCGAAAAGTTATTATGTATCACCAAGAAACCGCCGAAGCGCATTGGTTTTGTATCTAATAAATACAGGTTTAGTTTTACGGGCTGCAATAACCAAACAGAATGTCCACATCTAGACCGCACATTGTCCGAGATTAGGTATCCCGGCATCACATCCACAAACATACGCACAAGTGGCCGATACTTGGAAACTTTAAGCAAGCCAGAACCAAAACATAATTGTTTAATCTTATATACTAAGTTTATTGCAATTTTCCTTGAATTACAACCACTTATTGGCCGTATTTATTTCGAACGAGTTGACTTGGCAAATCCGCTAAGATAGACGACCAGGGCCTTTCCACCACCACAAGATCTCCAGCTCTGGTAAAGTCGGCGTAAAGTATTGGTTTGTACATATCCGTGGTGTACAATTGCGGTGTCACTGTACGGGTCTTGTTGATCTGTGTGTTACCCGTGTGCGACTCGGAGTTTTTTCGTCCACGACGGCCGGAATCAATCGATACCAGATTGTCAGACATCGGTTGGGTTATATCCAGGCGCGCGAGCATACCGCTATCATGGGAGAACACGTAATTCTCTCGCGTTGGGTCGTGTATGATACCCACGGTATTAGCGTTCTTCTTCAGATAAGCGGCAGGAAACTTTGATACGTTATCACGCGTCCTGTACAGTAGTTGGTGCATGCACGAAACAAAAAGGGTTTAATTGAGAAAACAGCAACACAGCGACAGATCGAGACAAATGACAATGCAACGCAACACTGAAATTTCAGAATGTGTTAAACAGGGCGAGCAGGGAAGAACAAGAATACTAATTAAACATATAATATGAGATGACATGTGAGATAAGCATACTTTTGGCGGCATATGTTTTGTGCCGAGCTGAATAATGCAAGCAAAAAACGTAGTAAATGAAATTACAAAAATGCAGGTGAGTTTTGTCAACGTACTCTAACTACATAAGATTTAAAAACAAATTAATTTCCGATATATGGGACTGACGGCCCCTTACTGTCACTCAAGGGATCGGAACCATTCTGCGCGCAACAAAACATAGTGTATTCTTATTCATGCATATGCAAGCCACACATACCAGTCTGATATACGCTTCTGCTTTGTATCAATCACATGGATTCGGTTACAGCTCAATGCAAGCACGAGGTCGTCCGTCTTGGGGCGGAAAGACATCGCCGTCAAAGTGCTGTCAAACTTATTTAATGTATAGTGGACAGCACCGGCTTGTAGATCGTATATTGTGATATTCTTGTTCGCGTCACCGACAGCCAGGTATTGACCTGATGAACTCACCTCCAGATGTGTGATGGGACCTAAGTACATGCATGGGTTCAAAAGATGAAGTTAAAAACCTAGACTTGGTACAATGACTTTATGACAAACCGTTCCAGGACGACAACAAAAAGCATCCACTCCAATATTGGTAACACAAAGACACGAGGAGGAATGCTATACGCCCAGAGCAAGACATGATATCTACATCAACAGTATATATATATATATACAGATTAGGTAGCCGCGTGGAATCTAACCAATGTCTAAGTCATCAATTGGGGAGTGGTGGGGTGATCGAAACCAAATGGTCCGACAAGAAAACAGCTCAGAACAAGCGATCTTATTAGATTGCAAAATCATTAACGATACAGCTGACAGTACTATCCAGATTGCTTCCTAACCGAGGGGTCGAACAAGACGTATCGGGCCTGTAAACATATCAGTAAGCATGTACTACACGTTGGTATTGTCCCTATACAGACAGGCAACGATAACCACTTCCACTGTAAGCTCACCTGTGCCCTTATGTCCATCAAATTCGGTTTCCACTACCCCAGTTTCTAGATTTAGGACTCGAACGACACCGTCTGAACCCGCGGATACCAGTTGTGAGTTGAATGGCGTGAACAGAAGCCTACAAGGAGATAAAACAGTAACGACCGGTATAAGCATTAAACTGAAGATTATTAACGGCATATTCAAAATCGGACTGAATTTAAGCTTGCACGGGAATGGAAGATACACTTGCGTGACTGAAATGTGAATTGATATCACGATCGAATTCGAGATAGTATACATAGCTCGTCATAAGATACAAAACGAGATACATTGTTCATAGACCAATTATTTTACAACAACATCAATATGGTGCTGGCAATTCACAATAGTGTGCTCAGTATACATATTTCTCCCGTCGTGCGGTTATGAACGAGAATCACGATAACTTAAAACTCTTCCAAAAACTGTAGAGATATTGATATATGAACACTATTCGCAGCTTGCCATTCCGTATATGGCCAAAATAAGAATTCGCTGTGAAAATATAAATATATACATACATACACTATACATTCAAACACATACATAATTATATATATATGTATATAGACACACCCGCACCCATCCGCACACGCATGTATATGCATATATACATATGTAACCGTACACCTACGCCGGACTCGATAGGCCTCTTATCGAACAGAGACGAATCGCGACGTACAGATGGAAATTTGTGCCTTATTTACAATTTTCAGAATTTCGTATATTTTTTGAGCAACCACTTGTATTGCGTAAATGTGCACTGGCCCAGGTTGCCGAATACCAGATACCATACGTCCACAAAGAAATATGCGAAAATATACAGAACCACATCCACCGAGAAAAGAACATCACGTAATGAGAACAATAGAAAAGAAAAAAGAAACCTCGCCCACCATGTTGCCAAACAACAAGTAATCACTCTATCATGCTAAGCGAGATGTGCAAGTATGTTGTGGTAGGCCTGTTTACCTGTGACTATATACTTCGGAGAGAGCGTTCGTGTCCGACTTAGTGATCTTGCATCTGCGGCCGGTAGAGTCGTCATGGTACTGTAAGTGAAACACCTTAGTGCTGTCTACGTCCGACAACGCAATATACTCACCGCTTGCTGAGATATTGGAGCACATCAGATTGCCATCGCCCTGAAGATACATGAATACACACAATCAGTACATAAATGCCAGTACAGCCGAGTACTATGGCACACTGCTGCGACTACGATTGAACAAGAGAAGCTGGTTTAGTCAATCTCCATAAAAAATATCTAGGTCAATACTCGTTGTGACGATGACCATCCAGGTGCCTGCTACCTTCTGAGAGCAAAACTCATGGTAGCCACCAATACTCGAATGCTACACATGCATACACTTCTGTAGTAGATTTGAATAACATATCTAAGCTCCATTTCAGGTACGGGAGTAGTATACTACCTAGGTATCTATCAGTGGCTCAATTTCCTTGTAATTGTCGTGGTGTGCTATACTATGTACAGACGCGGTTTTTGCTGAATGTCTGTTGCTAAGAATATTTCAAAAAGCGCGAAGACGACCGATACATATTTGTAGATTGTCATATCCAATTGGCAAAATCGTATTAATATACGTTAAAGATTAGTAAACCATTTGAATTTAGCGGCACGTTCACGTTTACTGACCTATCGAGACTTGGCATTGGTATGATGGACACCGTTGTTGAGCATATAGATGGAGTAGTACTGGTGATTGATAAACTAGTGGACATGTAGTGTTCAAATCTTTCATACATAACTCTCTATCAAAAGTGTCTTGATCGATACATTAAGAAGTACAGCATACTACGAGGCGTGTTATATATGCTGGGTACGATATGTGCATACATGTGTGTAAACGAACACAGGCATGCGGATATGAAATAGGATTGGAGTGATGTGGGGGCCAGCAATGCAGCGAAATACTCTTAAACACAGACACGCACTTCATGCAGATAACGGCTCCACACTAATTCGACCATACTCGACCATTTATGGACTGAAGCTAATTCAAGAGGTAAGCACGCCTGTGCGCAGTAAGTAAATCACGGTTGCTGAAAAACCCAATACAAGCAGTGCGATGGAGAACTTGACCACACACACACACACGCACGCACAAAAACACACACGCACATAATATATATATATATATTTACAGATATGCAAAAATATAGAACACAGATAAAACCACATAGAGAACGCGTTTTCTTCA
>LUCW03001982.1:0-13740 GCA_001586965.3 Sphaeroforma sirkka | reverse complement strand
ATGATCCATTTTTAGAACAGCTTCACTGGAAACACTCAAAGCATTGGAGGTGGCTCCGTCCGTACACGGTGTGCTACTGACAGAGTGAATTTGCCCCAAAAGTGCTCTCAGCTGGACTGGACTTGAACGAAAAATGAACAGCACAACACAGGAAGACTTCAGACTATTGGATCACGTTTGAGACGATGTGGAAGGCATGGTATGGGACACAACACACCTGTGCCACACCCTTTAGCGCTGCACGCACCGAAGCAGAGGGGGGTACATACTAGTATTGGCCAAACGATAAACCATAGTTCCAAAAAACCCTAAACCCAAACCCCTGAAATAGAGCTCTTACACCTAAGGCATTTAATAGTACTATATAGTTGGTTCGTGTATCTCTGCGAGACGACGTATGGGCTGAGGAAGGTTTGGTCGCAATGACAGTGCACAACCCCTCACAAGACGGCCAGACACACGTACACGTACACAAAGTAGTAGTCTGTCGAGGGAGATGCATGGGTACATTGCACAGATACCAACGATTACTTTCTCGTTGCGTCTACTGGGCTATAGATTGCTGCTTGGCTGTTCTTGTCTACTTGACTTTCCATACCTATTTGACTATAATTGTCTACTCTTACCCACTTGACTATATTTACCTACTTGACTGTTGCCACCTACTTGACTGTATTTACCTATATATATATATATATATATATATATATATTCACTATCGATGAAGAATTAATGACTTTTCATGTGTGAACAGGTACATCACTTCATTGGCGACTGTGGCTGCCGTCAACGCCACCTGTCCAGCCCTCGGCGCCGTATGTGCATTCTCCAAGCGCTTGGTTGTGTTATTAGTTTCGTTTGTGGTGTGAGTTCATGTCAACTGAACACAGTGTGTGTCTACGAGTACGTGGTCAGGTATACGGAATACAACACCCCGTATAGAGTGCATACTATAGCCCCATCTAATGCAGCATCGAGTCTGTCAAGCCATCCCATAACATACATAGACCGTATAAGCGTTTCCCATGCCACCCAAATCTGTGAGCATTCGTCTCGCCAGAGGGGAGACTGGACTAGACTGTAGGTGCACTAATCTAAGACGTGCATAGTGGTGTTTTATACACTGCATGTGTGGCTGTGCATTGCACCGAGCGGGTTTACGACACCGCTAGCTGGTGTACTGGTGAGATTGTGTATATAGTATATATACATCGCACATGCACCTCATGGCCCATTGTTGCATGACATGGTACACTTGTGCGTTTGCATACAACCCCACTCTCCCGCAGGTGATGGCTCTGAGTGCAGACTATCGTGTGATGGTAGGTAACAGCGTTGTCCCGACCAAGGCCAAGTTTGGACTGAATGAGACCAGTTTGAGCATGAACCCGGTAAGTTTCATCCGAGGTGTTGCGGAAGGCAAGGGGTTTTTTAGGCTTTGCGGGATGGGGTGGATGTTAAGGGTTGAAGAGTTGGTTTTGGGTTTAAGAGTTGGTTTGGGTTTCAGTGTTTAAGGGTTGGGTTTTAAGGGTTTAAGAGTTCTTTGGGTTTTAAGGGTTGGGTTCTGGCTGGATGTTAGGTTTTTTTGGGCTTAAGAGTACAGAGCAGACAGATGAGTGTATGTGTACTTTCACATACAGAGTGTGTTATGGACGTCTCTGATGGTGGTTGCTATGGTGTGGAGGTGGTGGTAGTTAGTGTGTGATTGAATTTGAGGCACCTGGTTATATTAGCGCAGACAGACAGATGAGTGTGTGTGTCTATTTGCACGTGTTTTTATTTCTTATTTAGTATGACTCTCTTTAGTATGTCATGTCTTTTTCTTAACAAGTATGGCATGTTTCTGTGTCTTATTTACTACATGTTCTTACTTCGTATTCACATGTAGTATGGGTACGGACTCTAGTGTAGTGAGTGTACACACGACTGATACTCGCATCTCAAAAGCCTTGTCAGGCGAGTCAGGGTGTTCCCACATAGATCGCAGTTTTTAATTATACCTCGATATACCCCTGTTTGAATATGAACCCTAAACCTAGCACCCACCCCATCACATATCAACACGCAACAACACACACGCGACACATGTACACAGCCGGCGTGGCTTCAAGGTTTGACAGCCAGTGTGATAGGTGTACGCGCAATGCCGAGTGGCATCCCGGCAACAGCATCATGTCAACGCCAGAAGAAGCCCTGCAAATTGGGTATGCACAATATGTTTTGTGCAAATATAAGGATATATATATATATATATATATATATATATATATGTGTGTGTGTGTGTGATGATGATGTGTTATGTATGTATGTAATATACATACATATATATATATATATATATATATATATATATATATATATATATATATATATATACTATATATATATATATATATATATATATATATATATATATATATATATTATATATTGTTATTGTTGTTATGTTGTTATGTTGTTATGTTGTTATATAATGTTTATATTGTTTATATGTGTGTAGGTATATATATATATATATATATATATATATATATATATATATATGGGTTGGTGGGTGTGTGCGTATGTGTGTGTGTGTTCACCAAACACTCAGCACATACCAATCTTTGTCTTGTCTGATAAGCTGTATTACTACTGTTATGTAACCCCTAGGTTTGTGGACGCCCCTCGCCAAGGACTCTGATGAGCTCATGCAGCTAGCTCTTGGCAGAGGCATGGCCACACTACTCACCATCCCCCCCGGAGGTATATCGTATAGTCATGCGTAACCATGCCGTACCACCATGTGTAACCAGGTCGTATATTCCAGTTGCACGGCATACGGTCGTCGATTCATCGCAATGAGTCCTGTGTACTCATATACACGTACGGTGACATCCATATAAAGCTGTGATCTTGAAGTGCCCAACTAACCTGCTACATTTATTCTTCATTTATTCCGAAACACGCCACTCCGCCGCAGGCGAGGGCTCTGTGTAAACAAGGCTATCACATGCCAATCGCTGAGCTGGCTTATACCAGCGGGAGTGCAGATCCGATGGCAAAGTCGGTGTTTGGCGACGAATGTCGGGAATGATAAAAGCTATGCGCTCGAAGATGCGTTGCAAATAGAGAATGTGAACGTTAATGAACGTGCGGAGGTATCAACACAGTACACAGGGCAAAATAAACTCATCACAATCATAATCGGCCGAATAGTGAAATTTCTCTAGATACATATTAAGAAGTTTGGTGAGGCTTTTGTTTTAGTCAGTGGGAGGTATGAAGATGCGACCGCTTATAATGCAATTGAGCACATTGACGTGGGGTACGAATTAAAGAATAAGATGGCTGATCAATTTTTTTGATGAAAATATACAACTATTGTACGTCGTGGAAAGAAATTAAACTAAAGCGTAGGCGATATTAGCGGTTGCATGCGGTCGTCTTCGAGATCGCACTCACACCCACATATTACCGTGTCTATACAACCATGATTCATTGCCTGTGATCGGTAGTATCTCACTGTCGCCCAAACATGTGTGCATGTATGAATCTTGAGGTTGTCTGTAAAAACTCCTTCAGAATCACATCCTCAGTTGACGAACTTGACGACGGCGAGCGCATCGACGTTTGTTGCTGTAGCAGTCGAGACTGTTGTCGTTACTTCCGTTCACGTCGCCAGCACAACAGAAGCTACTGAAGCACTTCTCTGTAGGCCCACCCGGCACACTTACGACTGCTCTTGCAGCACTTGGTGTGTGACTTGTATTTACCGCCGCATTTGTCGGTCTTAACGTCGCCACAATACATGTAGTTGGAGTGGTCGGAAGAGGTCTCCTCCTCGTCGGAATTTGAAGATATGGTGGTCTCTCCTCAGCAGCAGTGTGTGGATTTGCATTTGCAGTTGCCCCACCCTGAGCAGTGGTCAGTGTGCTCGCAGCATTTCAAATCCTTCTTGTAGTGTCCACCACAGCTCTCGAACTTAAAGTCGCCACAATACAAGCCCGTTGGGTTGTCTGTGTGTGCCGGGGGGGTGTCCATGTGTGTGGTGCTGGGCTGTCTGTGTATGCAGTGGGTTTCTGCGCATGTGTGGTGGGGCTGTCCATGTGTGTGGTGGGGCTGTGCGTGTATGTGGCCTCGTGATTGGCGTTCTGCGTATATGGTGGGAGTCTCTGTCAACGAGGCTTCAACCTGTGCGGTTGATGTTTCAGTTGCTGTCGTGGTGTGTTCATTTGATGTGGTGGCCGTCTCCGTCAACGAAATCTCAACCGGTTCTTCAGTCGTGCTATGGTCTGAGACGTGCGCTTGAGTGTGCTAGCGATCATTGGCGTACGCTGTGGTGTGACTCCAGGAACCATGTGCGGCTCCTGTAATGGTGTTGAAACAATCGCTGGAGTACGGTGTGGTGTCGCCCCAGGGACCATATCAGGCACAGGTAGGGGTGTTACATCTGGTGCGTTAACAGTTGTCGGTGTACTAGCAATCGTTGGCGTACGCTGTAGTGTGGCTCCAGGCACCATGTGTGGTTCCTGTACTGGTGTTGAAACAATCGCTGGCGTACGGTGTGGTGTTGCCCCGGGGACCATGTGCGGTTCTTGTATCGGTGTTGAAACAATCGCTCGCGTACGGTGTGGTGTTGCCCCGGGGACCATTTCATGCTCAAGTAAGGGTGTTACATCAGGTTTGTTAACAGTTGTCGGTGTACTGACAATCATTCACGTAGATCGGACTACAGATTGAGAAGGCATGTCGGTGACGGTAACACAGCATTCCTCAGGCTTAGTAAAACCGTCTGTAGATTTTGCGACGACTTTCCCCGGCCCACATTTGGGGTACAGTGGATATGAGGAGTGTTCCGATGACAACAGTACTTACCATACATTGTCTCATCATCTGTTCCTGTCATGTTGGCATACTTTGACGGCTGATGAATCGGATCATTAACTTAGTTCTATTATATTTCCTCGATTGTTGAATAAACGTCTACCTTAGCAGAATGAGCTTCTTGAATGAACTAAACCACGTATTTGTACTATCTCCAAAGGATTTCTTTGAGAATCCTATCACCAATCAAATCGTTTATCTTCTTAATTTCGAGCCTACACGTCCATTCAACATATATCGTCATCTGCCAACCTCCAGCTCTTCGGTTCGCAAAGCACCAATAATACACCATACTCTTCTTCTTCGCACGATACAACTTAGAGCTTTTCAAACTTATTAGTTCTTACACTTATAAGTTATCGCACTCTTATTAACGCACAGAAGCATTGCCGAACAGTTCGGTACTTACAACAACAACATTGTTTTAAATCGGAGGTAAACATGGTTGACATTACACATAGAAGTTCTCGCACTGTACTTACAACACCAACATTGTTTTAAATCGGAGGTAAACATGGTTGACATTACAAAATAAAGTATGTATGCTTTATTTATTTAATAAAATAAATCCATGTAGGATATGTCTAGGGCACAGTAGGTGACATAGGCAGCCAATCAAATGGCTTATTATGTGACGGACAAAAATCGAGCATAAAGGTGACAGCGACTTCCACTATTCCAGCTTACGCTTTGCTAAAGTAAAGGTCGCTCATCGCCTGCCAAAATCACTAAAGCAGTACTTTTTTGTAGCGCATTTCTAAAAAGATAATGTTATATATTCTATTTTTAAATTCATCCCAAATATGTATGATAAAACCCGCTATGATAAAAGTCGAACAGTCTCAACGGCTCATCAGTAAATGTTAAGATGAGCCAGAGAATCATGGTACTCAGTGCTCTCGAGTCAGAACGTATAAGCTCTTCGTCATCGTTTTGTATGACGTTTCAGACTTTCAGTGAATTCCGAAATTTGGAGCAAATTTCTGGTATTAAGGGACAGACTACTATTGATATAGGTCAGTAGTAGGAACACGCGTCACCGTTCAAGGGAGAATTGCGTCACAGCTCTAGAATACGTCACAGCTCCGGAGCAGCTCCATATTTATCGGGAGCAGATGACGACGATGACGTAGATGACGACGTCGATGACTGCCATGATCCCGGTTTCTTTTTCCGGGAATCCTTTTTTTCAAAAGTGGGCAATTTTTCAGGAAAAAGGAGTTAAAAATAGTAATAATATTATTCTTTTTCTTTTTCTTTTTTTCCAATAAACGCTTTTTCCAAAAATGATTTTTCCTATTTTTCGAAAATAAGTTTTCAGAAACAAATCCAAAAACCAGATTTTTCCCAAGAGCATTTTTCAAGAAAGAAAGAGCCAATTCGATCTATATTTCTATGTGTCTATGAATAGTGTGCAAGTCCTGCACTGTTGTTAGCAACGAGACACGTGTACGCCTTTGATGTCATGGTGTCCACGCACAGCTGAACCAAGAACCGATCTGCCACAGGCACGTTCTTCTCGAGCCCGCCCTTAAAGATATTTATAGTATCCAATATATATCGTCCTGGGGCACGGCTACCCGGGCCGTACCTCTTACGGTGCCCAGCAATGGCCGAAGGATTTCTATAGATATCCACTGTCCTACTGGTGTCTGTGGTGTACTGTGCAATGCAATAGGGGGTCTGCACCCTGAGCAGCCTGGCGTACCGCACTTCTTTCTCCACGTGCGCACGTCCCTAGTTACGGTCTCGTGGGAGGTATCCCTTGACAACACATTCATTCGGCGAATCATGCCTGCGATCTGTGTGGGGCTACGGAGGTTACTTTTGTCCCACAGTGTCCGTGCATACTGTGACACGATGAACAGACGCACAGTGTATCTGATCCATCTCCACAAACTCTATGCTATCGAGCACCGTGCACAGCACACTATCGTAGGTAGACCCATTGGCAAAAACCTAGTTCAAGAACCGAGTAAGCCCTTCTGCAACCGGCATAGTTTTGATGTGTTCCCAATCTGTGGTTTGGGATTATGACTGAATTCTGCCGACACATTGTATATTTACCAGCCCACTTCTGAAAGAAAATGAGTGGCACTTTCTGACTACCGTTTACTTAAGTGTCGGGCTTGATAGTTTTGTGTGCGTAGCTTGTTTTCTAATCAGCGGCTGTCGGGCGTGAAACATTTCCCAGATCCCTGTTTGGGGTATGTTCCCCGTCCTGCAACTGTAACTTCCACTGATATGACCTATCCCCGTCATGGGATTCATATGTAAGGGCTTAAGGAGCTGCATGATCTCTGTTATCTGATTTATATTGGCACTTTCTCCGCACGAGATAGAAGGTATAACCGCATGTGCTATTAATAGAGTAGCATATAAAGTTCTGCACGCCGCACATGGTCCATTGGCTATATCACCTCCCGCATAGTCTCAATCATACTGTGGTCAGAATACAAGTACTTAGATTTATTTGATTAGTTTAGGTTTATTACAAGTTTTACAGTTTATCATAATAATCTGATAAACTGGGTTTTAGGGTTTTGCTGGTTTTACAGCACATGACTAATGACTTATTTAAGAGTCAGTCATTTTAGGATTACTGTTTATAATTACTAATATATGAACAACGTCCCCTCCCTGCGGAGGGAGAACGTTGAGATACAGTTATCTCGCGTATACTTATTACAATACGTAACCGCATCTGATAGTGTTCGAGCAGATTCTTAGCGTAGTGCCCGTCTTCGGCGCACTGGGTGTAAATTCGATGGAAATTACTAGGTTTCAAACTATATTAAACTAAAATACAATTTAGTCAGTTAGGATTTAGCAGTGGTAGCTTGTGTAAGAATGATCAGGACTGCCTCTTGTTAAGAGCCTAAATATCCTCGATCACACAGGGCGTACCTCTAGCTGTTCTTTATTGAATAATTTTCACTAGAAGTACTAAGTGTTCATGACCACTTGCCTAATTTGTAAATAGACATAATAACGTAAGTCACGTTAATACATTAGCTGATATAAATAAAGTTCCATCTGAAGAAAAGTTAAAAAAAAGAAAAAAAAGACTTATTGGATTTTGGAGATTGGCGGGAGGACCAAAATCTATAAGTAGTAGTTCGGAGATTATAAAATTTAGTTTATAATATCCTACATCTACTAATGTCTCAAATAGGTCCAAGTAGATGAGTCATACCAAATACTCAGGCTATTGGAGCCATCAAAGTGAATTTAGAACACTTTGGAAATATTGGAAAAAAAGAGCTTGTACTAAGTTATTTAAAATACAAATAAAACCAATGTATTATCTCAATTGATCTCGATATTTTAGACTGACCGGAGGCCGTATTTCTACATAGCCCCAGTAGCTTTTAGAACTACGAACGTACGTTAAGATACGATCTAGTTGGTAAAGCGAAAACCAAAGTAAAACGGTTTCGGTCATGACTTATCAGTAAGTATGTGCCTATATGTACGAGTTCAAGACTCATGTTGTACTCTATGTCGTTTAGTATTTGGTCCAGTAACCATTTCCGATTTAGGCGCCTTACGTTTATTATTTGGTAAGGTAATAGCCAAAGGCTGTTCTTCATTAGTAAGTAAGTTTGAACAATTTTCTGCACTGTTGGTAAGCAGATCAGAAAGTTTAGTCACGTAGGAAGTAGGTGGCAAATAGGGAATTTCAGATCCGTTAGGGTTTGTAGTCACCTGAGGAAACCCTTTTCGTTTATCTCGTGTGTTCTTATGTAAACGCTTATTCCATTTCTTATTAAAGATACGAAGAAAGTCGCGAGATTCACGAAATGCATCGGATGTTAGCCAAGCTACTGTCCCATCCATGAAACGGGTCTTGTAGTAAGTGTAACCGTCTTCGGATGTTTTATCAATTATATCTTTGACTTGTGACTCCATAACTGGTATATCAGAATCAAATGAGCGAGCGAATGAGAGTTCGGAGGTAGGGATACGGTGAGTGCCTAGATTGGTTGCGCTAGTACCATCAATGTTATTCACTTCGTAAGTATCACTCTTCTCATCATGGTAGGAAATAACAAAGGTCCTATCGTCTTAGAAGAGAGTTCGGTAACGTTGGCGTTTCGATTTATAATGTTAACATGTCGCCGACTTTGAACTGAACAATGTTCTTAGTGTTATTCCATCGGTCATACGCTTTAAGTAGGACACGATTCTTGTGCTCAGTAAACAGGGGTAAACAACGTTCTGCATATGCTCGATCTTTTGTAGCCACGGGGTAGCGTGTTTCTCGGGCGCAGTTTTATCAAACGTTGCTTGTAATTCACTATAGCGGCCAAAGAAATAGTGAAACGGGGAGTGTTCCAGTTTGAGGATTCATGCAGTTATTCATTTGAGTCTGAACCCATTTCAAATGATAAGGCCACATATCCTCAACGTCGTCTAGTGCGGTACGTAAGAGTTTCTTAAGTTCTCTATGACGTGTCTCATTTGCACCCTGCGTTTGAGGTTTGTAAGGAACACCACGCCTATGGGTCATGCCTGATACGAGTATAAGTGCCTCCATTACGTCGGTACAAAACTCACTACCGTTATCAGAACATAGTACTCGGGAAACCGAAGTCATTAAAGACGTGATAGCATAATTCTGCCACTGTTTGTGGACGTTTGTTCGGTATTGCATAAAGCAAGTTATAGCCCGAAGCCACACATAAGAAATGACAGATATATACATCATCGCCAGTATGCTTGGATCGCGGGAGTTTAACCAAATCGACTATGACTCGGCGCATCGGTTGGTCTTCTGTCACACTTTTAGGGGTGCCCAACCGTATCGCTTGATCTGGTTCTTTTTCACAATCAGTACAGCGTCGGTATACTTCACGTATGGTTTCTTTCAGCGCCGGGTGATCAAGCCCTGCACGAATAGCCATTTAATAAGTATGCTCATATGCTCGATGCGTTAAATTATGTATAATTTTAACTCTACTTTCGAGCTCCTCTAAGTCAGTCAAATTCTGCGTAACGCTGGCTGGATGAACCATAGTCCTGTTGGAAGGGGCAACCTCAGTATCAGGAGGGTAGAGTCCTGAGATACATAATTGACAACATTGGATTGTTGAAGTATCTTCTTCAGTTGTTTCGCAACTCCTGGCTGTTCTTTAAGCAGCGCTTTAAGTAGTTGAGTGCGAGCTTCAGGTTCTCTTAGAGTTTTGAGTCTTTGATCCATGGCCTTAGCTAGTTCCATGTTTTACGATCTAATGCCGTTTCAATCGGCATTACCTCGACTGCAATCTTGTTGGGTGCATGTGTTGTACGAGTCTTGAGCTTTTGTTCAAACTCTTTAGACTCCTCTAGTTTAGCTAAGAATTCGGTTGAGGTTTTCCACTTAGTGGTACCTGCAGGACCGATGCGACAAACAATGGTGTGTTTCCAAGGCGTCTTCTTAATAGAATAGGATCCCTGATACAAGAACGTGTCGGTTTCACGGTCGACATAAATAGGTTCGTCTTGAATCATATTAATTAAATCACGTATCCATGGGTCGGAGTTACGTAAGGGACAACACAGCGTAATGGTAGATTTAGTAATATTAACATAATTTAACAACTGTGCGATAAGTTGACAAGGTGGGTTAGCCCACGCATTATGCTTTGATAAGTCAAGCTGAAATGCATCACCTTTAAGATGAGTCAACGACCTATATTCAGAAACCTGTTTGTTATGTTCTGCGGCGAACATATCAACAGTAAATGGACCCCATCGTGATTGAGCGAGGTTAAACCATTTCTTATTTAGCATCCAATCGGTTGCTAATAACTCTTTGACTGTTTTCTGGTAGTCGGGCACAAGTCGAGAGAGCATGTCAGGGAAGATGGTTATGTATTCCTGGAATGTGTGTTATATTAAAAGCGAACTTGGCAATAATGTCATGCCAGCGGCTCACCAACTGTGAATCAGGGTTCATATCTTTTAAGTATGTTAAAGACTTTTGATCACAGGCGACAGTAAAGTAACTTCCATAAAGGTAGTCTTTAAACTGTCTTAGCGCAGTAACTATAGCAAGGAGCTCTTGTTTAACGGTAGGAGTTAAATTCCGTTGACTCTTATTATAACTCTTGCTAAAGAATTGTATGTAGCGCGGTTTACCATTTATCGTTTGGTAAAGCACTCCACCTAACCGCTCGATCTGAAGCGTCGGTTGCTACTTGGAATGGGACACCATCCACAGGGTACTGCATGATGGGTGCGTCCATTACTTTACTTTTGACTAGTTTAAATGCATCATCACATTCTTTAGTCAAAGCTTTCCCAAAGGTCCTTTGTGCAGCCGTAGGTGACTGAAGGCTTTAAGTAATGAGAAAGATGCGGTACCGAATCGAGAAGAAGTTAACAAACCCACACACAGAGTTCACATCTCTTCCAGTAATTGGTGTTGATAAATCAACAGAAACTGTTTCTTGCCAGGATCAATTTCTACCCCTGCTGCAGATACTTTGTAGCCAAGTAAGTGTATAGTATCTTTAGCAAAAGAACACTTGTCTTCGTTAATCTTAAGTTTAGCATGATTAAGTCGCTTTAAGACTTCTTTAACGAGTTTAGCATGTTCATGTGCTGTCTTTGTAAAGATAACTATATCATCTAAATAGACTGATACGTTATACGACAGGTCCGCAAATAGTTCCATCATAACTTGTTGGAAGAAAGAAGGTAACATGTGTAAGCCTTCAGGTGCACCTTTAAACTGGTACTTCTTACCTTGCCAAGTAAAGGAAAAGTATTTCCTATGAGGCTCATATATCTGTAGTTGATGGAATGCAGCTTTTAAGTCTATCTTGGAAAGATAGTCGCACCCTCCATTTTGCGTAGTATCTCGCTTATCTTAGGTAAGGGAAAACTATGTTGCGGAATTAGTTTGTTGATTGGCGACAGGTCTAGTACTACTCTTGTTTTACTAAACGTTCCATCAGATTTATATTGATCGACCGCTAAAGAGAGCTAAGTTAACTGGGGTTTGCATCATAATTGATTTCAATTAGACCCTGTTTTAACCAATCTTCGATTTGGGTTTTGACAACGTCTTTGTGTCTCCAACTCACGTAGTTATGTGAAGGACACTTTAACTTAGAAGTCGACGTTTGTTAAGTCAAGTCTAACGTACCCATTAGAGAACTTAAACATACACCAGTCAGTTATTGCAATCTTCCTGTTTTGTATAATTAGAGTCCATAATTATATCGGTGAAGTGCGGAATCATATCCTTTGCTTCACCTTCCGGAGGTTTAGGTATCTTTAACATATTATCATCTGACTGATCTTTATTCGGGTCTAGCCCATTAGGCAGACCAGTGAGTGTTATACCTAAACTGAGAAGATCAGTCATACCTATAATTAAATCGTATTTCTGAGACATGTCAGTAACGATTAGGTGAGTCTTCACTTCTCTTCTATCTGACAGCATTAAGTGTGCATAGTCAATGGCTTGTTCGCAAGTAGTAACTTTGCCATTTCCCAAAGATTAAATCAGTTGTTTCGTTATGGACAGCCATATCTGTAGCGTAGGCTACTCGGCATGAGATAGCAGAGACTTCAGCCCCTGGATCAAATAGTGCCATAACTTTTTCTCCATTTACGAAACTGTTTGAAAGATACGTTCATCTCCTTTGGTATAGATTTTATTGAACATTTTCACTCATAATCTTGCTCTAGTGCGCACATATGGTACTGTCAGTGCTTAACTGGACGTCTGGTAAGTCCTTGCAATCCTCTTTGTGCCAACCGTTAGTACCTTGCAGAGTAGCACACTCTTTCATATAGTGTCCAAAATCTGACTTGCCTGGTGCACACGCCAACAGGGTCGTGTCTACCATTCCACTTGCCATTACGTTTTGTGAGGTTGTAACCACACTTCTTGCAAGGCGCTCTCACCTTCTTATCACCTTTCGGTTCGGTAAGAAGTAGAATGAGTACCCCCTCCAGTAGTAGTGCGAGGTTTCTTGTACTACGCGCAGTATTAGTCTCTACTGCGTTTCGCTTAGTGGGCTGGGTGTAGCTCGTGGTACTAAGTACTCTAGTAGAGGGAATTGGTATGCTTGTGTACTATCTTCTCAAAGACAGACCAAGGCATAGATCATGGTAAATCACCATAGGCGATGATGTCATCATTGACTTTCTTAAAGAGGTTAGCTCCCAGAGTCTCCATCATCTGACAAATTAATAAATATTCATGTTATAGGTACGACCACCCATCCAGTATTCATATGTGTCATATGAGCTAGAGCACCTCGAATAGTGGTATCGTTCGCAAAGAACTTGCGAGACTCTAGAAGTTCACGGTCACATGCATCTTCAAAAAAAAGGTGTTAAGTATATTATCGGACGCAACTGGTGCCAGGAGTAGGGCTTTCCAGTTGGGCTCATGAGCCTTCAAGATAGTTCGCCATTCACCTGGCTCACAGAAATGAATAAAGGCATTCATCATCTGCTTATCCTTAAGGCTGGCAGACTCCTTAAGTTGGTCGAAGGCCTTCAGTGTCTCCACACTGTACTCTCATTAGTAGAAATCGACCTCAGCCTGCGCGTTACCTAGCTGCTTTATAAAGCTTGGTTCTAAAGTATTCACGAGGCTCATGCTCAGTGCTACGGGCTGCTAGTGCCAAGATGGTGTCTATTTCCTTTCTCTTGTTATCGATTAGATAGCGAATGTTATCCGCTTTCCTATCGTCAAGGTCAGAGTCATTCAATAGACGGTCCTCAAGGACTTGCATACCAGAGCGTAATAGCCTGAGACAGTATGTCTGGTTCTCACTTCACTCATCCTCCAAGTTAGAGGCAGGAACTCCTCTAACGAGATACTGGGTGTAGCGATTGCAAAATCGTGATTACCAGGGTTGGTTGGCA
>LUCW03001981.1:0-31824 GCA_001586965.3 Sphaeroforma sirkka | reverse complement strand
TCCATGCATTTTTAGAATAGCCTCAATGGAAACTTTTACCCAGAAAAGCATTGGAGGGTGGCTCCGTCCGTACACGGTGCTACTGATTTGTGAATTTGCCCCAAAAGTGCTCTCAGCTGGACTGGACTTGAACGAAAATGAACAGCACAACACAGGAAGACTTCAGACTATTGGATCACGTTTGAGACGATGTGGAAGGCATGGTATGGGACACAACACACCTGTGCCACACCCTTTAGCGCTGCACGCACCGGGAAGCGAGTGGGGTGGTACATACTAGTATTGGCCAAACGATAAACCATAGTTCCAAAACCCTAAACCCAAACCCTGAAATAGAGCTTCTTACACCTAAGGCATTTAATAGTACTATATATAGTTGGTTCGTGTATCTCTGCGAGACGACGTATGGGCTGAGGAAGGTTTGGTCGCAATGACAGTGCACAACCCCTCACAAGACGGCCAGACACACGTACACGTACACAAGTAGTAGTCTGTCGAGGGAGATGCATGGGTACATTGCACAGATACCAACGATTACTTTCTCGTTGCGTCTACTGGGCTATAGATTGCTGCTTGGCTGTTCTTGTCTACTTGACTTTCCATACCTATTTGACTATAATTGTCTACTCTTACCCACTTGACTATATTTACCTACTTGACTGTTGCCACCTACTTGACTGTATTTATATATATATATATATATATATATATATATATATATATTCACTATCGATGAAGAATTAATGACTTTTCATGTGAACAGGTACATCACTTCATTGGCGACTGTGGCTGCCGTCAACGCCACCTGTCCAGCCCTCGGCGCCGTATGTGCATTCTCCAAGCGCTTGGTTGTGTTATTAGTTTCGTTTGTGTGGTGTGAGTTCATGTCAACTGAACACAGTGTGTGTCTACGGAGTACGTGGTCAGGTATACGGAATACAACACTCCCGCATAGAGTGCATACTATAGCCCCATCTAATGCAGCATCGAGTCTGTCAAGCCATCCCATAACATACATAGACCGTATAAGCGTTTCCCATGCCACCCAAATCTGTGAGCATTCTGTCTCGCCAGAGGGGAGACTGGACTAGACTGTAGTGTGCACTAATCTAAGACGCATAGTGGTGTTTTATACACTGCATGTGTGGCTGTGCATTGCACCGAGCGGGTTTACGACACCGCTAGCTGGTGTACTGGTGAGATTGTGTATATAGTATATATACATCGCACATGCACCTCATGGCCTATTGTTGCACTTGACATGGTACACTTGTGCGTTTGCACACAACCCCCCACTCCGCAGGTGATGGCCTGAGTGCAGACTATCGTGTGATGGTAGGTAACAGCGTTGTCCCGACCAAGGCCAAGTTTGGACTGAATGAGACCAGTTTGAGCATGAACCCGGTAAGTTTCATCCGAGGTGTTGCGGAAGGCAAGGGGTTTTTAGGCTTTGCGGGATGGGGTGGATGTTAAGGGCTGAAGAGCTGGTTTTGGGTTTAAGAGCTGGTTTGGCCTTCAGTGTTTAAGGGTGGGCTTTAAGGGTTTAAGAGTCTTTGGGCTTTAAGGGTTGGGTCTGGCTGGATGTTAGGTTTTGGGCTTAAGAGCACAGGCAGACGGATGAGTGTATGTACTTCTCACATACGAGTGTGTTATGGACGTCTCTGATGGTGGTTGCTATGGTGTGGAGGTGGTGGTAGTTAGTGTGATTGAATTTGAGGCACCTGGTTATATTAGCGCAGACAGACAGATGAGTGTGTGTGTCTATTTGCACGTGTTTTTATTTCTTATTTAGTATGACTCTCTTTAGTATGTCATGTCTTTCTTAACAAGTATGGCATGTTTCTGTGTCTTATTTACTACATGTTCTTACTTCGTATTCACATGTAGTATGGGTACGGACTCTAGTGTAGTGGAGTGTACACACGACTGATCGCATCTCAAAGTCTTGGCTCAGGCGAGTCAGGTGTTCCAGCTACAGATCACCGCAGCGTTTAATTATAATTGATATAATTCCCCGCTTTCTTCTTGACATGTGAACCCAAACCTAGTTCCACCCCATCATATATTCACTGACGCAACACATACAGCCGGCGTGGCTTCCAGTTTGATAGCCAGTGGATACGCGCAATGCCGATAAGGAAAACCGGCAACAGCATCATAAATAACGCCAGCACCCCGCGAACCGCAAAGCGCACGCCAACAACATGTCTCAGGAAAACAAGGCGGATTTCGAAGTATATTATTATTATTATTGCCATTACGCCATACGTGCGGGTGCGCGCGTACGTACAGACATTATCATTTGCCAGCATTGTTATTACTGGCAGACAGGCGGAACATGGGTGAGAGATGACGGCGATATGGCTACGCTGAAGGCTGCCAATACGTATTATGCGATGACATTATTACGCGATGGTTATTATCATTACACATTGCTGGTTAACCGTCATCAATACCGTCAGTTTTTCATCGTCATAATCGTCATTAACGCCTGAAGACATCACCATGCGCAGGTATATTGACATTGCCACTGATATATATATACATATATATACGCATCGGTGGGTGTGCAGTATGTGTGTGTGTGTTCACCAAACACTCAGCACATACCAATCTTTGTCTTGTCTGATAAGTTGTATTACTACTGTTATGTAACCCCCAGGTTTGTGGGACGCCTCGCCAAGGACTCTGATGAGCTCATGCAGCTAGCTCTTGGCAGAGGCATGGCCACACTTTACTCACCATCCCCGGAGGTATATCGTATAGTCATGCGTAACCATGCCGTACCACCATGTGTAACCAGGTCGTATATTCCAGTTGCACGGCATACGGTCGTCGATTCATCAGTAATGAGTCCCTGTGTACTCATATACACGTACGGTGACATCCATATAAAGCTGTGATCTTGAAGTGCCCAACTAACCTGCTACATTTATTCTTCATTTATTCCGGAAACACGCCACTCCGCCGCAGGCGAGGGCTCTGTGTAAGGGCCATCACATGCCAATCGCTGAGCTGGCTTATACCAGCGGGAGTGCAGATCCGATGGCAAAGTCGGTGTTTGGCGACGAATGTCGGGAATGATAAAAGCTATGCGCTCGAAGATGCGTTGCAAATAGAGAATGTGAACGTTAATGAACGTGCGGAGGTATCAACACAGCACACAGGGCAAATAAACTCATCACAATCATAATCGGCCGAATAGTGAAATTTCTCTAGATACATATTAAGAAGTTTGGTGAGGCTTTTGTTTTAGTCAGTGGGAGGTAAGCGAAGATGCGACCGCTTATAATGCAATTGAGCACACTTCGACGTGGGGGGTACGAATTAAAGAATAAGATGGCTTGATCCAATTTTTTGATGAAAATATACAACTATTGTACGTCGTGGAAAGAAATTAAACTAAAGCGTAGGCGATATTAGCGGTTGCATGCGGTCGTCTTCGAGATCGCACTCACACCCACATATTACCAGTGTCTATACAACCATGATTCATTGCCGTGTGATCGGTAGTATCTCACTGTCGCCCAAACATGTGTGCATGTATGAATCTTGAGGTTGTCTGTAAACTCCTTCAGAATCACATCCTCAGTTGACGAACTTGACGACGGCGAGCGCATCCGACGTTTGCTGCTGTAGCAGTCGAGACTGTTGTCGTTACTTCCGTTCACGCTCGCCAGCACAACAGAAGCTACTGAAGCACTTCTGTGGCCCACCTGGCACACTTACGACTGCTCTTGCAGCACTTGGTGTGTAGGGACTTGTATTTACCGCCGCATTTGTCGGTCTTAACGTCGCCACAATACATGTAGTTGGAGTGGTCGAAGAGGTCTCCTCCCTCGTCGGAATTTGAAGATATGGTGGTCTCTCCTCAGCAGCAGTGTGTGGATTTGCATTTGCAGCCGTCCCACCCTGAGCAGTGGTCAGTGTGCTCGCAGCATTTCAAATCCTTCTTGTAGTGTCCACCACAGCTCGAACCTAAAGTCGCCACAATACAAGCCCGTTGGGCTGTCTGTGTGCCGGGGGGGTTGTCCATGTGTGGTGGGGCTGTCTGTGTATGCAGTGGGTTTCTGCGCATGTGGTGGGCCAGTCCATGTGTGTGGTGGGGCTGTGCGTGTATGTGGCCTCGTGATTGGCGTTCCGCGCATATGGTGGGAGTCTCTGTCAACGAGGCTCAAACCTGTGCGGCTGATGCCTCAGTTGCTGTCGTGGTGTGTTCATTTGATGTGGTGGCCGTCCTGTCAACGAAAGAAATCTCAACCGGTTCTTCAGTCGTGCTATGGTCTGAGACGTGCGCTTGAGTGTGCTGCTGCGATCATTGGCGTACGCTGTAGGTGACCCAGGAACCATGTGCGGTTCCTGTAATGGTGTTGAAACAATCGCTGGAGTACTGTGTGGTGTCGCCCCGGTGACCATATCAGTGCACAGGTAGGTGTTACATCTGGTGCGTTAACAGTTGTCGGTGTACCAGCAATCGTTGGCGTACGCTGTAGTGTGGCTCCAGGCACCATGTGTGGTTCCTGTACTGGTGTTGAAAACAATCGCTGGCGCACGGTGTGGTGTTGCCCTGGGGACCATGTGCGGTTCTTGTATCGGTGTTGAAACAATCGCTCGCGTACGGTGTGTGGTGTTGCCCCGGGGACCATTTCATGCCCAAGTAAGGCGTTACATCAGGTTTGTTAACAGTTGTCGGTGTACCGACAATCATCTCACGTAGATCGGACTACAGATTGAGAAGGCATGTCGGTGACGGTAACACAGCATCTCAGGCTTAGGTAAAACCGTCTGTAGATTTTGCGACGACTTCTCCCCGGCCCACATTTGGGGTACAGTGGATATGAGGAGTGTTCCGATGACAACAGTACTTACCATACATTGTCTCATCATCTGTTCCTGTCATGTTGGCATACTTTGACGGCTGATGAATCGGATCATTAACTTAGTTCTATTATATTTCCTCGATTGTTGAATAAACGTCTACCTTAGCAGAATGAGCTTTATGAATGAACTAAACCACGTATTTGTACTATCTCCAAAGGATTTCTTTGAGAATCCTATCACCAATCAAATCGTTTATCTTCTAATTTCGAGCCTACACGTCCATTCAACATATATCGTCATCTGCCAACCTCCAGCTCTTCGGTTCGCAAAGCACCAATAATACACCATACTCTTTTCTTCTTCGCATCGATACAACTTTAGAGCTTTTCAAACTTATTAGTTCTTACACTTATAAGTTATCGCACTCTTATTAACGCACAGAAGCATTGCCGAACAGTTCGGTATTTACAACAACAACATTGTTTTAAATCGGAGGTAAACATGGCTGACATTACACATAGAAGTTCTCCGCACTGTACTTACAACACCAACATTGTTTTAAATCGGAGGTAAAACATGGTTGACATTACAAAATAAAGTATGTATGCTTTATTTATTTAATAAAATAAATCCATGTAGGGATATGTCTAGGCACAGTAGGTGACATAGGCAGCCAATCAAATGGCTGCCGCGTGTGACGGACAAAAATCGAGCATAAAGGTGACAGCGACTTCCACTATTCCAGCTTACGCTTTGCTAAAGTAAAGGTCGCTCATCGCCTGCCAAAATCACTAAAGCAGTACTTTTTTTTGTAGCGCATTTCTAAAAATTCTGATAATGTTATATATTCTATTTTTAAATTCATCCCAAATATGTATGATAAAACCCGCTATGATAAAAGTCGAACAGTCTCAACGGCTCATCAGTAAATGTTAAGATGAGCCAGAGAATCATGGTACTCAGTGCTCTCGAGTCAGAACGTATAAGCTCTTCGTCATCGTTTTGTATGACGTTTCAGACTTTCAGGTGAATTCCGAAATTTGGAGCAAATTTCTGGTATTAAGGACAGACTACTATTGATATAGGTCAGTAGGTAGGAACACGCGTCACCGTTCAAGGGAGAATTGCGTCACAGCTCTTTAGAATACGTCACAGCTCCGGAGAAGCTCCATCGTTTATCGGGGAGCAGATGACGACGATGACGTAGATGACGACGCTCGATGACTGCCATGATCCGGGTTTTCTTTTTCCGGGAACTTTTTTTCCAAAAGTGGGCAATTTTTTCAGGAAAAAAGGAGTTAAAAAATAGTAATAATATTATTCTTTTTTTTTTTTTTTTTTTTCCAATAAACGCTTTTTTTTCAAAAATGATTTTTCCATTTTTCGAAAATAAGTTTTCAGAAACAAACTAAAAAACCAGATTTTTCCTGAAGAGCATTTTTCAAGAAAAGAAAGAGCTAATTCGATCTATATTTCTATGTGTCTATGAATAGTGTGCAAGTCCTGCACTGTTGTTAGCAACGAGACACGTGTACGCCTTTGATGTCATGGTGTCCACGCACAGCTGAACCAAGAACCGATCTGCCACGGGCACGTTCTTCTCTGAGCCCGCCCTTAAAGATATTTATAGTATCC
The DNA here is from genome assembly GCA_001586965.3 of Sphaeroforma sirkka. Lineage (NCBI taxonomy): Eukaryota > Ichthyosporea > Ichthyophonida > Sphaeroforma > Sphaeroforma sirkka. The sequence goes on along the minus strand of LUCW03001981.1, from coordinate 25,368 downwards.
AATATATATCGTCCTGGGGTGGGCACGGCTACCCGGCCGTACCTCTTACGGTGCCCAGCAATGGCCGAAGGATTTCTATAGATATCCACTGTCCTACTGGTGTCTGTGGTGTACTGTGCAATAGGGGTCTCTGCACCCTGAGCAGCCTGGCGTACTGCACTTCTTTTCTCCACGTGCGCACGTCCCTAGTTACGGTCTCGTGGGAGGTATCCCTTGACAACACATTCATTCGGCGAATCATGCCTGCGATCTGTGTGGGGCTACGGAGGTTACTTTTGTCCCACAGTGTCCGTGCATAATGTGACACGATGAACAGACGCACAGTGTATCTGATCCATCTCCACAAACTCTATGCTATCGAGCACCGTGCACAGCACACTATCGTAGGTAGACCCATTGGCAAAACCTAGTTCAAGAAACTGAGTAAGCCCTTCCGCAACCGGCATAGTTTTGATGTGTTCCCAATCTGTGGTTTGGGATTATGACTGAATTCCTGCCGACACATTGTATATTTACCAGCCCACTTCTGAAAGAAAATGAGTGGCACTTTCTGGACTACCGTTTATTTCAAGTGTCGGGCTTTGATAGTTTTGTGTGCGTAGCTTGTTTTCTTAATCATGGCTGTCGGGCGTGAAACATTTCAGATCCCTGTTTGGGGTATGTTCCCTGTCCTGCAACTGTAACTTCCACTGATATGACCTATCCCCGTCATGGGATTCATATGTAAGGGCTTAAGGAGCTGCATGATCTCTGTTATCTGATTTATATTGGCACTTTCTCCGCACCGAGATAGAAGGTATAACCGCATGTGCTATTATTAGAGTAACATAAAGCCTGCAGCCATGGTCCATTGCCACCACCTCCTGCATAGTCTCAATCATATAAAGGTAGTCTTAAACTGTGTCTTAGCGCAGTAACTATAGCAAGGAGCCTTGTTTAACGGTAGGTAATTCCGGTTGACTTTATTATAACTCTTGCGCAAAAGAATTGTATGTAGCGCGGTTTACCATTTATCGTTTGGTAAGCACTCCACCCACCGCTCGATCTGAAGCGTCGGTTGTTACTTGGAATGGGACACCATCCACAGGGTACTGCATGATGGGTGCGTCCATTACTTTACTTTTGACTAGTTTAAATGCATCATCACATTCTTTAGTCCAAAGCTTTCCCAAAGGTCCTTTGTGCAGCCGTAGGTGACTGAAAGGCTTTAAGTAATGAGAAAGATGCGGTACCGAACTGAGAAGAAGTTAACAAAACCACACACAGAGTTCACATCTCTTCCAGTAATTGGTGTTGATAAATCCAACAGAAAACTGTTTCTTTGCCAGGATCAATTTCTACCCCCTGCTGCAGATACTTTGTAGCCAAGTAAGTGTATAGTATCTTTAGCAAAAGAACACTTGTCTTCGTTAATCTTAAGTTTAGCATGATTAAGTCGCTTTAAGACTTCTTTTAACGAGTTTAGCATGTTCATGTGCTGTCTTTTGTAAAGATAACTATATCATCTAAATAGACTGATACGTTATACGACAGGTCCGCAAATAGTTCCATCATAACTTGTTGGAAGAAAGAAGGTAACATGTGTAAGCCTTCAGGTGCACCTTTAAACTGGTACTTCTTACCTTGCCAAGTAAAGGAAAAGTATTTCCTATGAGGCTCATATATCTGTAGTTGATGGAATGCAGCTTTTAAGTCTATCTTGGAAAAGATAGTCGCACCTCCATTTTGCGTAGTATCTCGCTTATCTTAGGTAAGGGAAAACTATGTTGCGGAATTAGTTTGTTGATTGGCGACAGGTCTAGTACTACTACTTTGTTTTACTAAACGTTCCATCAGATTTATATTGATCGACCGCTAAGAGAGCTAAGTTAACTGGGGTTGCATCATAATTGATTTCACTAGACCCTGTTTTAACCAATCTTCGATTTGGGTTTTGACAACGTCTTTGTGTCTCCAACTCACGTAGTTATGTGAAGGACACTTTAACTTAGAGAAGTCGACGTTTGTTAAGTCAAGTCTAACGTACCCATTAGAGAACTTAAACATACACCAGTCAGTTATTGCAATCTTCCTGTTTTGTATAATTAAGTCCATAATTATATCGGTGAAGTGCGGAATCATATCCTTTGCTTCACCTTCCGGAGGTTTAGGTATCTTTAACATATTATCATCTGACTGATCTTTATTCGGCCCAGCCCATTAGGCAGACCAGTGAGTGTTATACCTAAACTGAGAAGATCAGTCATACCTATAATTAAATCGTATTTCTGAGACATGTCAGTAACGATTAGGTGAGTCTTCACTTCTCTTCTATCTGACAGCATTATGTGTGCATAGTCAATGGCTTGTTCGCAAGTAGTAACTTTGCCATTTCCCAAGATTAAATCAGTTGTTTCGTTATGGACAGCCATATCTGTAGCGTAGGCTACTCGGCATGAGATAGCAGAGACTTCAGCCCCTGGATCAAATAGTGCCATAACTTTTTTCTCCATTTACGAAAACTGTTTGAAAGATACGTTCATCTCCTTTGGTATAGATTTTATTGAACATTTTCTCATAATCTTGCTCTAGTGCGCACATATGGTACTGTCAGTGCTTAACTTGGACGTCTGGTAAGTCCTTGCAATCCTTTTTGTGCCAACCGTTAGTACCCTTGCAAGTAGCACACTCTTTCATATAGTGTCCAAAATCTGGCTTGCCTGGTGCACACTTAACAGGGTCGTGTCTACCATTCCACTTGCCATTACGTTTTGTGAGGTTGTAACCACACTTCTTGCAAGGCGCTCTCACCTTCTTATCACCTTCGGTCTGGTAGAAGTAGAGCCAGTACCCCTCCAGTAGTAGTGTGAGGTTTCTTAGTACTACGCGCAGTATTAGTCTCTCACTGCGTTTCGCTTAGTGGGCTGGGTGTAGCTCGTGGTACTAAAGTACTCTAGTAGAGGAATTGGTATGCTTGTGTACTATCTTCTCAAAGACAGACCAAGGCATAGATCGCAAATCACCATAGGCGATGATGTCATCATTGACTTTCTTAAAGAGGTTAGCTCCCAGAGTCTCCATCATCTGACAAATTAATAAATATTCGCCAGTATAGGTACGACCACCCATCCGTGTATTCATATGTGTCATATGAGCTAGAGCACCTCGAATAGTGGTATCGTTCGCAAAGAACTTGCGAGACTCTAGAAGTTCACGGTCACGTGCATCTTCAAAAAAGGTGTTAAGTATATTATCACGCAACTGGTGCCAGGGTAGGGCTTTCCAGTTGGGCTCATGAGCTTTCAAGATAGTTCGCCATTCACCTGGCTCACAGAAATGAATAAAGGCATTCATCATCTGCTTATCCCTAAGGCTGGCAGACTCCTTAAGTTGGTCGAAGGCCTTCAGTGTCTCCACTGTACTCTCATTAGTAGAGAAATCGACCTCAGCCTGCGCGTTACCTAGCTGCTTTATAAAGCTTGGTTCTAAGTGTTCACGAGGCTCATGCTCAGTGCTACGGGCCGCTAGTGCCAAGATGGTGTCTATTTCTTTCTCTTGTTATCGATTAGATAGCGAATGTTATCCGCTTTCCTATCGTCAAGGTCAGAGTCATTCAATAGACGGTCCTCAAGGACTTGCATACCAGAGCGTAATAGCCTGAGACGAGTATGTCTGGTTCTCACTTCCTCATCCTCAGGATTAGAGCGAACTCTCTAACGAGGTACTGGTGTAGCGATTGCCAAAATGTGATTACCAGGGTTAGTTGGCAAATGAGGGTCGATATTACAGGATGGTAAGCGAGTTCCATTCTAATCGAGGTCCTCATCAGACTGGTCCTCTGACGAGGAGTATGTCTGGTTCTCATCCTCAGATTAGAGCGGGAACTCTCTAACGAGGTACTGGTGTTGCAAAATCGTGATTACCAGGTTAGTTGGCAAATGAGGGTCGATATTACGAGGATGGTAAGTCATCGAGTTCCATACGATCATATCCTCTGACAGGGTTAGTTTTGTCAAGAGGATGGTCGATGGTAGCATCAGAGCTATAGAGATTAAATTTTGAAATATTATCTCTCTCCAGTGGTAATTGGCTTAGTGGTAAACATACTGGCTGGTAAACCAGTAGGTCTCGGGTTCGAAACCCGGCCCGAAATTTTTTTTCTTCTTCGGTATAGGAAGAATATCAGCCAAGTGGGACACGATAGAGGGGTCCACAACTGCTGCTGCCGCTAGCTCCTTCAAGAGCGCTTCAGTGCGGTTCAATTGGCGTTGAGATTGAGAGGATCCAGCCACTCGTTGTCGAGTTATGGCGTCCTCAGCTTCGGCCCCAAGATTTGAGCTGAATGGAATGGCTTCTCCATCGATGGCGAAACCGAAATTTTCGGACAGGTCCAATACTTCCTTTTCACGCCGGATTTGTGCTGGAGTGTCCTTTAGATGTGGAGTTATAATGCCCCCGACATTCGTATCCACGAATTTTCCAGCCTTTCGACGTTTATCCCCAATATTTGACGGCACGTGGTCAGGGGGCAAGCTGGGGTCCTGAGCTTCACTCCTAGGTGATACACGGACGCTGGCGAGCCTTTCCGCGGTAGTAGATACCTCTTCTTCTAAGGCTTTAGGATCCGACGAGTCATCCTCAGAATAATCCTCTGTACCAACCTCAGAATTTGCTTCCCCAACAGTATCCTCGGCAGGCTCAACTCCAGACAGGCTAGGTGTTTCCACAGGGACCTCAGGAACCTCGGCAGGCTTAGCAGGCTTAGAGCTAGCGGCTCCCTTGCCTTTAGAAGTACCCTTAGCCATAGTAATTGCTGGATAGTAAATTGATGTCAGACAGTCTAGAAGCAGTACACTACTGTAACTACTATATAACTGAAAAAATATGTAAACTTCGATGGAAATTACTAGGTTTCAAACTATATTAAACTAAAATACAATTTAGTCAGTTAGGATTTAGCAGTGGTAGCTTGTGTAAGAATGATCGGGACTGCCTCTTGTTAAGAGCCTAAATATCCTCGATCACACAGGGCGTACCTCTAGCTGTTCTTTATTGAATAATTTTCACTAGAAGTACTAAATGTTCATGACCACTTGCCTAATTTGTAAATAGACATAATAACGTAAGTCACGTTAATACATTAGCTGATATAAATAAAAGTTCCATCTGAAGAAAAGTTAAAAAAAAAAAGAAAAGACTTATTGGATTTTGGAGATTGGCGGGAGGACCAAAATCAATAAGTAGTAGTTCGGAGATTATAAAATTTAGTTTATAATATCCTACATCTACTAATGTCTCAAATAGGTCCAAGTAGATGAGTCATACCAAATACTCAGGCTATTGGAGCCATCAAAGTGAATTTAGAACACTTTGGAAATATTGGAAAAAGAGCTTGTACTAATTATTTAAAATACAAATAAAAACCAATGTATTATCTCAATTGATCTTGATATTTTAGACTGACCGGAGGCCGTATTTCTACACTAGTCATAGACTTCATGTTGCTAAAGCAAGACAAAGTGTATATGTATGATGCGCGGGACCCTTGCCTCAAAACTTTGAAAGCGCCTTCCTCTGTAAAATATAACATTGTTTTTACCGGAGTGAATCAAACTTTACCTTATGCGTACCTTCGTATTTGTTCTATACAAATGAACGTACTGTGTGGCAAAGTCTTTACAGAGAGTCATATCCACATTCCTATGGATGGCTATCATCATACACGGTACCATATCCTACAATAGGATACATCCTGATAAAATAGGCGTATATAATGTTTAACTATAATTACCAAAATTTCTGCTTGTATTCATTAGTATGTATAAAATTATATACCTATATCACTTTGGGTATCCGCATGTATAGCGCCATATACATCTATCAACGTACACAAGGGGTCTATGAACGCAGACAACCCATGCTGTCCATAGGCATATAGGTCGTAGCCTCAAGATACACAAATCGCTACTATGTGGTATTATAATTAGATATCTGTGAACCAAATCTTATTGTGAGTAACTATACAGGAGCGTCAGGGGGACATTAAGTAGCGATGTCGACATGTATCAAGTATAAATCATCGTATTCAAAAGCATTTTTGTACTCCTTTGCTATTTTGCAGTCTCCTGTCTACATCATAGATGGAACTGCACCTCTACCTCAGCCCTATGGACTCAAACTGTCCCAAATATTACCGGCTGTAGTGCAAGTCTCGTTGAATAGTGGACCCGTCAATGTCTTTGACAGGAAGCTACTCGTAAGGTATGCGGTTGGTGCTGCAAACAGTCAATGTACTCATAAAAAAACATCTTCATATATATATATATATATATATATATATATATATATATATATATATATATATATATATATATATATATATATATATATATATATATATATATATATATATATATATATATATATATATATATATATATATATATATATATATATATATATATATATATATATATATATATATATGTATATATATATATGTATTATTATACATATTATATATATATATGGTTATATATTATTATTATAATATATATTATATATATATATGTGGCAATTACATATTATACATATGCATTGTTGTTGGTGTATGATTGATATGTGCATACACATTGTCAAACATGTGGCATGCATATTAATATGTCCGTTGCAATGTGTGTGCACATACATGCCATGACCCATGCATGTCCAGTATTGCATGTGCATTATATACATATATATATGTATGTATGTATATATGTATATATATATATTATATATTATTATTATTATGTTATATATTATAATATAGCATTGATGTATACATATACATATATATGTATGCATATATATGTGTATACGTGCATATATATATATATATATATATATATATATATATTATATATATATATATATATATATATATATATATATATATATATATATATATATATATATATATATATATATATATATATATATATATATATATGTATATACATATGTGTGTGTGTGTGTGTGTGTGTGTGTGTGTGTGTATGTATGTATGTATGTATGTATATATATATATACTATTGAGTAGAATATCTATATTAAGTCAGTATACTGAATGATCCATTTTTAGAACAGCTTCACTGAAACACTCAAAGCATTGGAGGTGGCTCCGTCCGTACACGGTGTGCTACTGACGAGTGAATTTGCCCCAAAAGTGCTCTCAGCTGGACTGGACTTGAACGAAATGAACAGCACAACACAGGAAGACTTCAGACTATTGGATCACGTTTGAGACGATGTGGAAGGCATGGTATGGGACACAACACACCTGTGCCACACCCTTAGCGCTGCACGCACCGAAGCGAGTGGGGTGGTACATACTAGTATTGGCCAAACGATAAACCATAGTTCCAAAACCCTAAACCCAAACCCTGAAATAGAGCTCTTACACCTAAGGCATTTAATAGTACTATATAGTTGGTTCGTGTATCTCTGCGAGACGACGTATGGGCTGAGGAAGGTTTGGTCGCAATGACAGTGCACAACCCCTCACAAGACGGCCAGACACACGTACACGTACACAAGTAGTAGTCTGTCGAGGGAGATGCATGGGTACATTGCACAGATACCAACGATTACTTTCTCGTTGCGTCTACTGGGCTATAGATTGCTGCTTGGCTGTTCTTGTCTACTTGACTTTCCATACCTATTTGACTATAATTGTCTACTCTTACCCACTTGACTATATTTACCTACTTGACTGTTGCCACCTACTTGACTGTATTTACCTATATATATATATATATATATATATATATATATATATTCACTATCGATGAAGAATTAATGACTTTTCATGTGTGAACAGGTACATCACTTCATTGGCGACTGTGGCTGCCGTCAACGCCACCTGTCCAGCCCTCGGCGCCGTATGTGCATTCTCCAAGCGCTTGGTTGTGTTATTAGTTTCGTTTGTGGTGTGAGTTCATGTCAACTGAACACAGTGTGTGTCTACGAGTACGTGGTCAGGTATACGGAATACAACACTCCCGTATAGAGTGCATACTATAGCCCCATCTAATGCAGCATCGAGTCTGTCAAGCCATCCCATAACATACATAGACCGTATAAGCGTTTCCCATGCCACCCAAATCTGTGAGCATTCGTCTCGCCAGAGGGGAGACTGGACTAGACTGTAGTGTGCACTAATCTAAGACGTGCATAGTGGTGTTTTATACACTGCATGTGTGGCTGTGCATTGCACCGAGCGGGTTTACGACACCGCTAGCTGGTGTACTGGTGAGATTGTGTATATAGTATATATACATCGCACATGCACCTCATGGCCTATTGTTGCATGACATGGTACACTTGTGCGTTTGCATACAACCCCCACTCTCTCCGCAGGTGATGGCTCTGAGTGCAGACTATCGTGTGATGGTAGGTAACAGCGTTGTCCCGACCAAGGCCAAGTTTGGACTGAATGAGACCAGTTTGAGCATGAACCCGGTAAGTTTCATCCGAGGTGTTGCGGAAGGCAAGGGGTTTTTTAGGCTTTGCGGGATGGGGTGGATGTTAAGGGTTGAAGAGTTGGTTTTGGGTTTAAGAGTTGGTTTGGGTTTCAGTGTTTAAGGGTTGGGTTTTAAGGGTTTAAGAGTTCTTTTTGGGTTTAAGGGTTGGGTTCGGTTGGATGTTAGGTTTTTTTGGGCTTAAGAGTACAGGCAGACGGATGAGTGTATGTGTACTTTCACATACGAGTGTGTTATGGACGTCTCTGATGGTGGTTGCTATGGTGTGGAGGTGGTGGTAGTTAGTGTGTGATTGAATTTGAGGCACCTGGTTATATTAGCGCAGACAGACAGATGAGTGTGTGTGTCTATTTGCACGTGTTTTTATTTCTTATTTAGTATGACTCTCTTTAGTATGTCATGTCTTTTCTTAACAAGTATGGCATGTTTCTGTGTCTTATTTACTACATGTTCTTACTTCGTATTCACATGTAGTATGGGTACGGACTCTAGTGTAGTGAGTGTACACACGACTGATACTCATCATCTCAAAAGCCTTGTCAGGCGAGTCAGGGTGTTCCCACATAGATCGCAGTTTTTTTATATACCTCGATATACCCCTGTTTGAATATGAACCCTAAACCTAGCACCCACCCCATCACATATCAACACGCAACACACACATGCGACACATGTACACAGCCGGCGTGGCTTCAAGGTTTGACAGCCAGTGTGATAGGTACGCGCAATGCCGAGTGGCATCCCGGCAACAGCATCATGTCAACGCCAGAAGAAGCCCTGCAACTGGGTATGCACAATATGTTTTGTGCAAATATATGATTATATATATATATATATATATATATACATGTGTGTGTGTGTGTGTGTGTGCGTGTGACATATATATTATATATATATATATATATATATATATATATATATATATATATATATATATATATATATATATATATATATATATATATATATATATATATATATATATATATATATATATATATATATATATATATATATATATATTGTTATTGTTATATTGTTATGTTGTTATATTGTTATATAATGTTATATATTGTTATATGTGTGTAGGTATATATATATATATATATATATATATATATATATATATGGGTTGGTGGTGTGTGCGTATGTGTGTGTGTGTCACCAAAACACTCAGCACATACCAATCTTTGTCTTGTCTGATAAGCTGTATTACTACTGTTATGTAACCCCTAGGTTTGTGGACGCCCTCGCCAAGGACTCTGATGAGCTCATGCAGCTAGCTCTTGGCAGAGGCATGGCCACACTACTCACCATCCCCCCGGAGGTATATCGTATAGTCATGCGTAACCATGCCGTACCACCATGTGTAACCAGGTCGTATATTCCAGTTGCACGGCATACGGTCGTCGATTCATCGCAATGAGTCCCTGTGTACTCATATACACGTACGGTGACATCCATATAAAGCTGTGATCTTGAAGTGCCCAACTAACCTGCTACATTTATTCTTCATTTATTCCGAAACACGCCACTCCGCCGCAGGCGAGGGCTCTGTGTAAGCAAGGCTATCACATGCCAATCGCTGAGCTGGCTTATACCAGCGGGAGTGCAGATCCGATGGCAAAGTCGGTGTTTGGCGACGAATGTCGGGGAATGATAAAAGCTATGCGCTCGAAGATGCGTTGCAAATAGAGAATGTGAACGTTAATGAACGTGCGGAGGTATCAACACAGTACACAGGGCAAATAAACTCATCACAATCATAATCGGCCGAATAGTGAAATTTCTCTAGATACATATTAAGAAGTTTGGTGAGGCTTTTGTTTTAGTCAGTGGGAGGTATGAAGATGCGACCGCTTATAATGCAATTGAGCACATTGACGTGGGGTACGAATTAAAGAATAAGATGGCTGATCCAATTTTTTGATGAAAATATACAACTATTGTACGTCGTGGAAAGAAATTAAACTAAAGCGTAGGCGATATTAGCGGTTGCATGCGGTCGTCTTCGAGATCGCACTCACACCCACATATTACCGTGTCTATACAACCATGATTCATTGCCTGTGATCGGTAGTATCTCACTGTCGCCCAAACATGTGTGCATGTATGAATCTTGAGGTTGTCTGTAAACTCCTTCAGAATCACATCCTCAGTTGACGAACTTGACGACGGCGAGCGCATCGACGTTTGTTGCTGTAGCAGTCGAGACTGTTGTCGTTACTTCCGTTCACGTCGCCAGCACAACAGAAGCTACTGAAGCACTTCTCTGTGGCCCACCCGGCACACTTACGACTGCTCTTGCAGCACTTGGTGTGTGACTTGTATTTACCGCCGCATTTGTCGGTCTTAACGTCGCCACAATACATGTAGTTGGAGTGGTCGGAAGAGGTCTCCTCCTCGTCGGAATTTGAAGATATGGTGGTCTCTCCTCAGCAGCAGTGTGTGGATTTGCATTTGCAGTTGCCCCACCCTGAGCAGTGGTCAGTGTGCTCGCAGCATTTCAAATCCTTCTTGTAGTGTCCACCACAGCTCTCGAACTTAAAGTCGCCACAATACAAGCCCGTTGGGTTGTCTGTGTGTGCCGGGGGGGGTTGTCCATGTGTGTGGTGGGGCTGTCTGTGTATGCAGTGGGTTTCTGCGCATGTGTGGTGGGGCTGTCCATGTGTGTGGTGGGGCTGTGCGTGTATGTGGCCTCGTGATTGGCGTTCTGCGTATATGGTGGAGTCTCTGTCAACGAGGCTTCAACCCTGTGCGGTTGATGTTTCAGTTGCTGTCGTGGTGTGTTCATTTGATGTGGTGGCCGTCTCCGTCAACGAAATCTCAACCGGTTCTTCAGTCGTGCTATGGTCTGAGACGTGCGCTTGAGTGTGCTAGCGATCATTGGCGTACGCTGTGGTGTGACTCCAGGAACCATGTGCGGCTCCTGTAATGGTGTTGAAACAATCGCTGGAGTACGGTGTGGTGTCGCCCCGGGGACCATATCAGGCACAGGTAGGGGTGTTACATCTGGTGCGTTAACAGTTGTCGGTGTACTAGCAATCGTTGGCGTACGCTGTAGTGTGGCTCCAGGCACCATGTGTGGTTCCTGTACTGGTGTTGAAACAATCGCTGGCGTACGGTGTGGTGTTGCCCCGGGGACCATGTGCGGTTCTTGTATCGGTGTTGAAACAATCGCTCGCGTACGGTGTGGTGTTGCCCCGGGGACCATTTCATGCTCAAGTAAGGGTGTTACATCAGGTTTGTTAACAGTTGTCGGTGTACTGACAATCATTCACGTAGATCGGACTACAGATTGAGAAGGCATGTCGGTGACGGTAACACAGCATTCCTCAGGCTTAGTAAAACCGTCTGTAGATTTTGCGACGACTTTCCCCGGCCCACATTTGGGGTACAGTGGATATGAGGAGTGTTCCGATGACAACAGTACTTACCATACATTGTCTCATCATCTGTTCCTGTCATGTTGGCATACTTTGACGGCTGATGAATCGGATCATTAACTTAGTTCTATTATATTTCCTCGATTGTTGAATAAACGTCTACCTTAGCAGAATGAGCTTCTTGAATGAACTAAACCACGTATTTGTACTATCTCCAAAGGATTTCTTTGAGAATCCTATCACCAATCAAATCGTTTATCTTCTTAATTTCGAGCCTACACGTCCATTCAACATATATCGTCATCTGCCAACCTCCAGCTCTTCGGTTCGCAAAGCACCAATAATACACCATACTCTTCTTCTTCGCACGATACAACTTAGAGCTTTTCAAACTTATTAGTTCTTACACTTATAAGTTATCGCACTCTTATTAACGCACAGAAGCATTGCCGAACAGTTCGGTACTTACAACAACAACATTGTTTTAAATCGGAGGTAAACATGGTTGACATTACACATAGAAGTTCTCGCACTGTACTTACAACACCAACATTGTTTTAAATCGGAGGTAAACATGGTTGACATTACAAAATAAAGTATGTATGCTTTTATTTATTTAATAAAATAAATCCATGTAGGATATGTCTAGGGCACAGTAGGTGACATAGGCAGCCAATCAAATGGCTTATTATGTGACGGACAAAAATCGAGCATAAAGGTGACAGCGACTTCCACTATTCCAGCTTACGCTTTGCTAAAGTAAAGGTCGCTCATCGCCTGCCAAAATCACTAAAGCAGTACTTTTTTGTAGCGCATTTCTAAAAAGATAATGTTATATATTCTATTTTTAAATTCATCCCAAATATGTATGATAAAACCCGCTATGATAAAAGTCGAACAGTCTCAACGGCTCATCAGTAAATGTTAAGATGAGCCAGAGAATCATGGTACTCAGTGCTCTCGAGTCAGAACGTATAAGCTCTTCGTCATCGTTTTGTATGACGTTTCAGACTTTCAGTGAATTCTGAAATTTGAGCAAATTTCTGGTATTAAGGGACAGACTACTATTGATATAGGTCAGTAGTAGGAACACGCGTCACCGTTCAAGGAGAATTGCGTCACAGCTCTAGAATACGTCACAGCTCCGGAGCAGCTCCATATTTATCGGGAGCAGATGACGACGATGACGTAGATGACGACGTCGATGACTGCCATGATCCCGGGTTTCTTTTTTCCGGGAATCCTTTTTTCCAAAAGTGGGCAATTTTTCAGGAAAAGGAGTTAAAAATAGTAATAATATTATTCTTTTTTTTTTTTCTTTTTTTTTCCAATAAACGCTTTTTCCAAAATGATTTTTCCTATTTTTCGAAAATAAGTTTTCAGAAACAAACTAAAACCAGATTTTTTCCCAAGAGCATTTTTTCAAGAAAGAAAAGAGCCAATTCGATCTATATTTCTATGTGTCTATGAATAGTGTGCAAGTCCTGCACTGTTGTTAGCAACGAGACACGTGTACGCCTTTGATGTCATGGTGTCCACGCACAGCTGAACCAAGAACCGATCTGCCACAGGCACGTTCTTCTCGAGCCCGCCCTTAAAGATATTTATAGTATCCAATATATATCGTCCTGGGGGCACGGCTACCCGGGCCGTACCTCTTACGGTGCCCAGCAATGGCCGAAGGATTTCTATAGATATCCACTGTCCTACTGGTGTCTGTGGTGTACTGTGCAATAGGGGTCTCTGCACCCTGAGCAGCCTGGCGTACCGCACTTCTTTTCTCCACGTGCACGTCCTTAGTTACGGTCTCGTGGGAGGTATCCCTTGACAACACATTCATTCGGCGAATCATGCCTGCGATCTGTGTGGGGCTACGGAGGTTACTTTTGTCCCACAGTGTCCGTGCATACTGTGACACGATGAACAGACGCACAGTGTATCTGATCCATCTCCACAAACTCTATGCTATCGAGCACCGTGCACAGCACACTATCGTAGGTAGACCCATTGGCAAAAAAACCTAGTTCAAGCAAACCGAGTAAGCCCTTCTGCAACCGGCATAGTTTTGATGTGTTCCCAATCTGTGGTTTGGGATTATGACTGAATTCTGCCGACACATTGTATATTTACCAGCCCACTTCTGAAAGAAAATGAGTGGCACTTTCTGACTACCGTTTACTTAAGTGTCGGGCTTGATAGTTTTGTGTGCGTAGCTTGTTTTCTAATCAGCGGCTGTCGGGCGTGAAACATTTCCCAGATCCCTGTTTGGGGTATGTTCCCGTCCTGCAACTGTAACTTCCACTGATATGACCTATCCCCGTCATGGGATTCATATGTAAGGGGCCTTAAGGAGCTGCATGATCTCTGTTATCTGATTTATATTGGCACTTTCTCCAATAATGCAAGTCGGTTCTATAATCGACATAGATATAGGCCTGTCTCGTATCATATTAATTAAATCACGTCCATCCATGGGTCGGAGCCACGTAAGGGATAAATACAGCGTGTAATGGTAGATTCTTAGTAATATTAATAATAATTTATGCGCGCCTGCACGCGATAGACGCCGCCCATGCGGGCTACGCACGCGCGCATAATGCTTTGTATACCGGTTGAAACGGCAAAACCTCGGGCTTGCCGCGCGCACGACCGTAACGTAATCAGAAACCTGCCAATGTTATCAATAATGGCGAATATATCCATAGTAAATGGACCCCTTTTTTGCATTGAGCGTGCTAATATGTTTGTTACATGTATCGCATGCCAATTTACTAACCGTTTCTCTGCAGGACCTAGCAAGCTCTAAGAGCATGTCAGACGGCGATTATATAATCCTGTATGTTTGCAACGTGGCAGCAAATGGTGACCGCAATATTGTCATGCGACTTGCAACGCACGTAGTTTGCGGCATCAGCAATATGTGTAATGTTCCATACTTAATGTATAACAATCAATATTACATGTGTGTGGCTCACAGGTGTATTAAAATCTATGTGACACAATAATACCGCGTACGTAAGCTAAACCACGGTGCTCAATAGCGCTGTACCTGCCCGCAGGCACACGCGTTGCAAATAACGCACGCCACAGCAAACACGTACCGTTTTAGTGGAAAATTATGCATATGCACTTAATAATAGGATGGTCCAATCATGATAATAGCATGAAGGAAACAATAACTTGACACCCTAATAAGGTTTAGTAGTAATCCGTAGACACCCAGCAGCACATGATGCAGGCCAAGATGCTCCAGGTATGCTACTTCAAAAGAAGTCAGCCCAAGTCTCGGCCAATGGATAATATCGGAAGTGTATTGTAACCCAGAATCAGCTACAGAGCCTCGCTGTCCAGCATATCTGACACGGCTGACACGGGAAGTAGAGCATCCGAAGTCACAGGTGGTCTGGAACAGACTGCAGTGACCCAACTGCAGGGTCAGCCAGATCAAAGTGCTACAGAAGTACATAACGCTGAACAAGGTCGAACAACGTCCCTCCCTGAGGAGGGAGAACGTTGAGATACAGTTATCTCGCGTATACTTACTACATTTTTTAACTTACCATAGAAGCTGTTGTTTATTAGTAATTACAGAGAAAGCTACAGAATATGAATTAGTCAGTAGCTGGCACATATATTTTTGTTATAAGTATAACAATTGAAAGACAATGCGACGAACAGAGAATGTCGCATCAAATTGAACGATTTAGATTATCCGAACGATTGGATTAACGACATTGGAACGATTTGAAGAAAAGAATCTACTAATACGAGTGAACCCGAAGAGCGAACATTCCAATCAAGCAGAACATTAACCAGGGTCAACAAAGGAAGGTCTCAACGACGATCAAATGACGAAATCAGACAATCAGTCAGAATCCACAGATAAGTAGTCATGTGTGAGTACAGGGGAAGGTTGTTTTCAGTGTGAGACAAGTACAAATCGAATTGCAAGCGACTTAAATTGTATTTAAGAAGTGAAGAAAGAAGACAAGGATCAGTAGAGATCCACAGATAAGTATACTGACATGGTTAGTACAGGTAGCGGAAGGTTATTTTCAGTGTGAGAAAGGTAAAAACACAACGATCGATATTAGACAACACGTCAAGACTACATAGCTTAAACGTGTATTTAGTAAGTTGTTAGAAGAAAGTTCTTTAAATGGCTTCAGTATCACACAGTAGGGTAATAGAGATTATTATGTACAAAAACCGACCTCGGTTAGTACGATGACGCAAAGAATCAGCGGCATACTAGATTATTTTACAAAGATTTTCAGAATGGGATATTAGGAAGCATACAGAGACACAAGTAAGCACCTGTGAGTTATTAGGAGCATATAAGGGTGGGGGGCGCACATAACACGAACGATGCAAGTAAATACAAGGTTAAATTGTGAAAATGATATGCGAACACACTCAAATCACTAGAACTTCCAGATAAATCAGGTCAACGGAGAGGATCAACAGTATGCACAGAAGGTGTGGTTGACGGCAGCTTAGTTTAGGAGTGCAATAACGAGCAATCGTTCTTAGATCAAGAAGCATATTCCAACAACCGCAACAGCACATGACAAGGACATCACGGGTAAGAAGAGTAAAAAAGAGGAGCGATGAGGGAAGTTCCCAACAGGGTCCTGCGAATAGGCCAGTCATTAGGCCGGAGCAAAGAGCTGGCGAGGGGAGTAGAACAAGAAGTGGCTCCGACTAATGAGGCACTCAACCATATGTTATTGTGGGATGAAGAGTAAGACAGCTGGTAGTGTTAGAGTATATAGACTATCCACACTACTTATGTTAGTGTAGGAAATAAAACAGTCACGAGGGAACCCACGAGTTCCTCGGAGATCGATGTCGAGACGTTATGTGTTTGAAGGATGAAATTTAATAGAAAATGGATATTTATATTCAGTACTCTATCAGTTCATTCGCACACATTTCTAGTTCTCCATTGACAAACAACTCACCAACCATGTCCTACCCCGCCAAAGTCGTAGACAGCAACTCTTGAATCCTGAGCGCCGCAAGGAAGATGATATCGACCGACGTGGAACTAAACGTCGTCAGTCCCATACGGAACGCTCCACTCCGCACTCAGGTCAGGCACTGGAGGGGCAACAACAGACACATCTTGGGGCTCCACACATTATTTCCGCGGACGACAAGCAGCCACCAACAGCAAACAAAAATGGACCTGCACAATCTGACGAGGATGTCATATTCGAGGGTGAGACCAAGGAAGTACCCAACCTGCGTGCGGACAGTAGTCAGACTTTTATTGGTGAACAGGTAGCCAGTGAAGGGCTGTCCCCTCGTTCGTCTCTGGATACTCCAGGGGCCTTATTTCCCAGTAATGACCCACCACGCCTCCCACCTAACAAGCGGAAGCGTCACCGGAACCGTACCAACAACAAGGAAACGGCACGGGAACAATCGTCAGCTCAGAAAACTCACGGAGCTGATGACACAACAGCAGTCTCTCTTGAAAAATACGAACAGAGGTTACAGCGCATAAACGCCGGACGAACTACAATAGGGCCGGCCGCTAAGGAGAGTTCTTCTGACGCACACGAACGGGTACAGGCAGTACCAGAGGACGAAGACAACCCTACCTTCCGAATTCAAGGCTGTGAGCGTCCGTTTTATGGACTTGGGTACAAATCACCAGGGTCAGAGGACAGTTCAACCGAGGAGGATGATACTCTGTCTGCCAGTGAGAACACACCAACTTTTCAAGAGTTCGCACATGAACAAGTATTAGCCAGACAGAATCCTCAAGGTAAGCAGGCGGTGAAGAATAGACAGGACCGATTAAGTACGAACCTGCGCCAACAACAGCAACGTCAGTGGGGCGAGAAAGAAGCGCCCAGTGAATATGTACAGACACCTAAACGACAAGAGAAGGAGACAACAGTGCCTCCGCCCACACCGGCTAGTATCGAGAAAAGGCGACAGGCGCTACACGCACGGATACTACATTTAAGTGACGAGCTATGCCAAGCAATCGAGGAGAATAACACGGCTCGAGCTGAAGCTCTTCGGGGCGTGATTGAGACACTTCGAGCTACATTAGAGTCCCGACCGGTAGAGAAGCGTCCCGTACCTTCACCACGTACGTGGCCTGATTGGCCGTCGAACAGATACTACCTACATGATATCATGGAACGGGACACAAGAGGGGCTCTCCTCGAGGCGTTCAAGAACGCACAAATCGCAGGGCTGGACGAGAGTTGGAACCTTACATGGTTTCATAAGGTACTATCTTACTTCAAGGCGGAGAAGTCAACGCTGGACTACATCCGCGACAACTCTGAACGGTTGAAGACATGCACACCTCAGCTACAGATCGAACAGATCTGTTCGCACGAAACACAAGCCACTGTCGATCCCGCGTTTCGCAAGTTAGCCAAGGGCCAAAGTCGGAACATGCACACTCCTCTTATGGAACAAATGACACAGCTCATGGAGAACCACAGGAGGGCACGTGAACGGTGCCAGACAGATGCCGACTTCCAACAGAATTTAGTGAACCACTGCATTGTACAACTGTTAGAAGAAGCTCTCAACGGCCGTACGTATGAACGTACTCTACAGTTGCATCCCAAATGGCAACTGATGGAGACACACGAGCTTATACAGCTGTTGAGCCCTGACATTCAGGATGCACAGCAACGTACGACAGCACGTTTCCAGGGTCGCAACAACCGCGAGGGGGCCCGACGACCAATGGAAGTCGCGACCACACCAATAGCCGCCCCAACCTACAGACGAGTAGACGACAAACGCAGAATTGGACTCAACGGCCCCAACCTACGGTACCAACGACTTGTGCGGGGTGCCAGGCACAGGCGCCACCAGGTGGTAGGCACATCCACGGTGTCATCATTTCAGGGCGTCGCAAGCGGTGAGCGCAGAGGGTCGGGCAAGGCTATACGACAACAACCGTCCTTTGAGGGACGTACAATCGGTACACAGACCGTCCACAACGTCAACCGCAGGACAGGGGCAGAATACATCCCAGACTAGAGACGTAGTTACAATACGTCCGACGCCTCAAGTACAGGTGAATGCGATTACACAGGACGAAGACTTGGCTCCACCATCGGAAGCTACAGAGATTCATATCAACACGATCCTTTACGAAGACTTCGAGCACATGACGTCAACACCAAACCACACCTATGAGACGTGGGAGTCGGTAGCCGATCATGCATGAGAGGTGAGGGTGTCTGAGTCGGATAGGAGCTTCATATTTGTTACCACGATTGGAGCAGTGATGGCAATACAAGACCCATTGCTGACGTCAGACAACCGAGTCTATATTCAAGTACAAATCAACGGACGTACGTTCAAAGCCTTGATAGACACGGGAGCAAATAGAAGTTGTATCTCACAGACATCCGCAGACCTCCTTGGCCGACCAATAACTCCGGCACCACCTGGGTCATTTATATATTTAGCTGACAAGGCGGTGCGAACTCCTCGACTGGGGACGACGGAAGTGTGTACCTATAAGGTACGGTACCAGAATTATCGACGGTTCATTAGAATTGATGAACTTGCCGACGGGTATAGATGTTATAGTGGGGCAAGATATGTTGAAAGGCTTGGGCCTATACATAGGCGGTATCCAATCGCCACTTGCACCAATAGACCCCACAGAACTAGATGAGCTCCTCGAACCCATACCACGCCGACAAGCACCTAACACGACGGAACCCGTCGATGTACGCGAACGGTTGGCACAGGATTTGGAAGCCAATGCGAAAATTGCCGACAACGCGCGCTGTCGTCTGGAAGGGAGTGAGGTAACCATCCCAGTAACCCATGAACAAGCGTTGCAGATGCGGCGATCGACGCGTAACTTCGTATCCGATCGATGGCTCCCCTATGTGGATGAACAAGTGAAGAAGTGGTTGACGGATTTGGTGATCACGAAACGAACGACACCAACGACTGTTAATCTTCCTCTCCTTGCGGTACCGACATTCGATGCGGAAGGCAACGTCAAGAAGGTACGCGTGTGTTTAGACATGCGTGCCGTTAACGCGCTTATTCCTGGTGACCAGTTCCTGATCCCCAAGGTCAACGAACTCATATCTCGCCTCAAGAGTAAGAAGTACTACACGACGCTGGACATATCGGCTGCATACCACAGGCTGCCCATCCATCCAGACTCACAATACTTATTTAGTTTTACACACGAACGTTATCAGTACTCGTTCACATCAGCACCGTTCGGTCTTCATGTACTCACGCAGCAGTTCCAACGTACCTTGAGTACAATACTTGATGGCTTACCGGTTCACCACTATATCGATGACATAGTTATCGCCAGTGACGGTTATGACGAACACGTTAGGACGGTGCAGAAGGTGATACAACGCTTAACATACCACAGTTTTAAGCTTAACCCCTGCCAAGTGCCACTTCGCTATCTCCGAAGTCATGATCCTAGGGAAGAAAGTATCGGCACAAGGCATTGACATTGACCATGAAAAGCAGGCCAAGCTGATCGACTGGCCCACACCACTACGATACAAAGATATAGCCTCGGCGTTGGGTTTAGCAAATTACCTCCACGAACATCTGCCTAATTTCGCGAACACGGTTGCACCCTTTGCGCGAATTTTGCAAACTCAAACCAAAGGAGTTGATAGGTGATCGTTGGGAGGAGAGACATGCACAGGCGTGGCAGGCAATGAAAGACGCAGTGGTGAATGCTGTGGCGTTACACTTTCCGGTCGACGGCATTCCTCTGAACTTGGAAACCGACGCTAGCGATTACGGTTTAGGGGAGCGCTATTCCAATGGGTCAACGGTAAGAAACATTACTTAATGTTCTTTAGTAAGACTCTGAACCATGCACAACAGAACTACGCCACACCTATGAAGGAGTTACTGGCATTGGTATATGGACTGACACATTTCAGGGAATACTTGGATGGGCAACGGTTTGCGGTCTTCACGGACCACAAGGCCCTTGTATATATGAACACACAGCTCAAGCTTAATCCGATGCTTCAGAGATGGCATCATATCATCGCGCCATTCAACTTTACCATATCGCATATACCAGGAGAGTCAAATGTGCTCCCGGACATGTTAAGTAGAGTACACGAGGGGACAGCGGGAGCAGGACGAACTCGAAATAATGTATACAGACGGCTGGCAGTTATTCCCTAGTTACTTTGAACAAGCGCAACAACACTTTGGACCGAATGACATAGATGTATTTGCGGACCCAACCAACGCTCAGCTTCCTCGGTTCTGGACGAAGGATGATGGGGAAGGAGCGTTTGCCCACGACTGGTCGATAGTCGATGGATGGATGAACCCGCCTTGGGAACAGATACACAGGATGTTACGCAAGATACGAGCCGACGGCGCACGGGCCACAAATATGTCTACCATGGGTACCAAGAGCACCATGGTTCGACCTGTTCAAGCAGTTATTGCAGACAGAACCGGTGCTGGTACCACGGACACCACACACGTTCCTCAAGTACGCTAAGTACGCATGTGGAAGACACCATGGGGTCATACCGTAGTAGCACGGGTGGTCCTCCCAATGGATTCAAACTGGACCCGCTGTTTTCACAGCGACTTGGTTTTGCAGAACCAAAGCATACAAAATATGTCATGCGTGCTTAGACACAGCGCGAGAAATCTCAGTGGCACTGGCAGATGCAGAGGGTCAACCGGCGTTTGCACAAGCGAGTCCGGCGGAGAAACAGCGTCGTACGCAACTCACGCAAGCGCAACACGAACAAGGACATCATGGGGCGGCGGACACAGTCCAACAACTTCGTCAGAACGGTCACGTTTGGCCAGGGGCACTTGAGTTAGCCACAGAAGTTAAGCGGCAATGTGGCACATGTTTGGGACAGGACACACTTCGTAAAGGTTTCCACCCGATGATTAGCATCGATGCACGCTACCCGTGGGACCATATTCAAGTGGACTACATCCCGATGCCACTGGAGTCCAGACGCAAGAACAATTATATTCTTCACGTCTTGTGACATCGCCACAGGCTATTCTATCCTTCGAGCCACACCGGACAAGACAAAGGAAACCACGACACAGACACTCATAGAGATTTTTGGCGAACATGGCTTTCCCCGTAAAATCCAAAACAGACATGGGGAAGGAGTTCACCAACAAGTTAGTGGAGCTTCTGGTCCAGGAAGTGGGATGCTACATAAGGTGTCTCCACCATATCGACCCCAAGTGCTGGGCGCGGCAGAACGACGTCACAAGGAGATTACACGTTCTATTCAACAATGCTGTGAGGCAGTTCCCTTCGATGGGACGAACGCCTTCCATTTTACGATGCTATACCAGAACCTTCGGATATCCTGTCGCCATAAGAGTGCACCGTTTAGCGTGTACTTTGGCCACCGCCATGTTCCGTTCGCCGATTTCACGGACGAGTTACCGGATTCTCAGCCGATGACGAATGACACCTGGGCACAACGATTAGACCAGTTACAGGACACTATATTGCCGACCCTCCACCACATTACCAAGAAGTATACAGGCAAGCTTACGACGACATTTGACCGCCTGCATGCTCACGACTTGGTACAGTTCGACGAAGGAGATGTGGTCATGGTACGATCAGAAGGCCGAACAACGAAGGCTATGCGGCCATTGTTTGGACCAAATGTAGTCAAAGCTAGACACGGCCAACGCCACGAGTTAGCGAACAAGGATGGTTCCGCCCCACCAGAATTCAAGAACAAACCGGTACGGGTGGAACTCCTCCGTTTAGTGCATAGACGCACAGACCCACCAATTAACGAAGACTTATGGAACGAAGGAGGGGTTGAGTTTCGCCATATTATCACACATCGTACGAATGATGAGACGGGAAATTAGAATACCTGGTGAGATGGCGAGAAAGGCGAACTAACGTGGAAACAGCAGAAGCTTTGATGATGCCAACGATATCGCGGCCTACCACAAAGCTTCGCAGACACGGACACGTAAGCGCCAACGTGCACAGTTCTAATACTTTATCTTCAATATAACTTTGTTCTCGGATATCGAGCTCCAGCTCTGGAGCATAAACCAGCAACTCTAGCTCCTGAGTATAAAAACCAGCAACTCTAGCTCCTGAGTATAAACCAGCCACTCGAGTTCGCGAGAATAAACGGTTAGCACTCGAGCACGTTGAGGGTAAATGTCAGCGGTTCAAGCTCGCGAGGTTAAATGAGCCACTCAAGTAGCTTCTGAGTATAAAACAGCGAAATCAATCAAACAACTCCTTGGCTTTGTTTTTGAAACAGCGGTTAATGGTTTGCACAGTTTCTGCCACTGGCAGTTTTTTCTCCGACACAAGTATAGTCCTATATTCTACTTAAGCAAACTCCTATATGCTGATAAGCAGATGAACAGTAGCTTCAAGAATTCAAACACGACGGGTCGCTCGAGACGTATACATCGGGTCCTCTAGCTCTCTGAGGTAAAATGCCAGCACAATGCTCCTAGCTCTCTGAGGATAAATGCCAGCACAATGCTCTAGCTCGAGGATAAAATGCCAAAGCACAATGCTCTAGTTCTCTGAGATAATGCCAGCACATACGGCCTCGACTATGTTATTCTTTATCATCTCTGAAACTGGCACACCGCTTTGTTCAGTGCTTCAATTTGGGGGGCGTTGTGGTCAGAATACAAGTACTTAGATTTATTTGATTAGTTTTAGGTTTATTATAAAGTTTTACAGTTTATCAGAATAATCTGATAAACTGGGTTTTAGGGGTTAGTTGGCTTTTTAGCATTACTGACTAATGACCTTTAAGAGTCAGTCATTTTAGGATTACTGTTTATAATTACTATTACAATGAATAACAACGTCCCTCCCCTGAGGGGAGGAGAACGTTGAGATACAGTTATCTCTTGCGTATACTTACTACAACCTGAAGCTAGCTGCCAGGTGTTTCATCACAGGGCGGTGATAGTACTAACCAAGCTTGCTTGCATTTGTTCGTCTTCTTATTCGTCTGCGTCTCTGTCTTCTTCGTCGTCGTCGTCGTGTTTTAGGCGGAATCCTAAACAGAACCCACGACGCTCCCGCCAAAACAAGACCTCCGTCATTCAAATCGGCACCTAGTGTTTTGATTTTTTTTTTTGATTTTTCCTTTTCTATCTTGAATTTCATTGGTCGGTGACGATTTCCCATTGGCTTAGGCCCCAGCGAACCAAAAAAAATCATCATGCCTTCATCAGTGCTACTGAAAAAAAGCGGAATTCCAGGTGTGAACAGACTAGTAACAATTCCATATTTTTGCTTATGGAACTTTGCGTATCTAGCATTCTTCAGTATATCAGAATAAAGAAATAAAATGATTGGGTATCGCCAATATAACACGGGGAAAAAAAAGGGCGTATAAATACAGGTGCCCGCCGCACTCGAAAATCATTCTCAAGTAGAACCGTCTTTGAACAACATCGCTATTCGTACTGCACTCCAACCACCATGGCCAAAAAACAGGTAAACCCCTCTACTACTACGACTGGTGCTGCGTCTACCGGAAGGAAAAAAAATCTGGTACTATGAAGACCGAACCCGCTTCCGAAACCATATCGTCCGTGGCTAAGAAGATCAAGACTATAAAGTTGAAGGCCCCTAAACAGCCCGCGGCCGTTACGCTTTTGGACGTGTCCTCATCCTCAACCGCAAGCCTGCAGTGCGCGAACTCCGGATCCTTTTGAGAAGTTATTCTCTGGAACTGCTCAAGACCTTTGTCGCCGTCCCCATGGACGACTTTGAGGTCAGTGACCAGCTGCTGTCTGCACTGGTGTGATACCGCCAAGACCGAGAAGATTGGGCTGACCAAGGGCACCTTGGGCCACATTGCCGTGAACGACTGCACCCAGTCTACTAACAAGAAGACCTGCAGGTCATTACGGCGTACCTCCCCAAACCGAAACAGATCGCGCACAGCTGTCGCGTGACTCGTGTTCACGGGTACTGTGGACCGTGCCACCTTTGTACCCCACACGCCTCCTCATGACCCTGGACTCCCAGACTATCGAGTCCATGATCAACTACGCCAAACATACTTGCTCACCCCTGCTTGCCACCAAGATCAAGGGTCAGGCTCGCAATATACCGTCCATGCTGACCCGCCAGGAACAAGTTTTCGACGTTCGTGAACTTGTCCGGATCCGCGTTCGAGCGCCTGCCACCCTGCTGATCAAGGACGGGGTAACATAGAACCCCCTCGTTGCCCTAAACGATGTGGCCGGTGCCTTGTTAAGGTCCACGCACGTCAGTGGCTACTGCAAGTGGGCTGTGCCCATGCTGACTACAACCCCGACCAGCCTACAGCCTCACGTGCATCTTTGGCAACTTCCTGGATTGCCGTAACTTCGATCGAGGTCCTGGATGCCATGGACGATTATCAGATGTGTCCGTGACCGATGACGAGGGAGGAGAGGAGAAATGAGGACGAGGACGAAAACGAGGACGAGGC